>JAUJPP010000007.1:29634393-29897273 GCA_030562195.1 Nipponacmea schrenckii
TTTAGAAGCAAGGATCATAGCGACCTTTGACTATATTAATACAAACATCGTCAATGATTGTAACATTTTATTATTGGTTTGACATTATAAAGTTGATGTTCGATTGTGATGATTTTAAGCACGAAGTAAGGACCCACTTCATTGAAGACTGTCTGTTCATTGAAGCTTGCAGTTTCTTTCCGGCGTAGGAATATCACATATATTTATGACACATAATTAATATAATAATGGGAGGTTCTTAGAGAAACCAAGATAATGTATATTTGCATGACTGGAAAGCTGTCTTAGTACGCAAAACACTTTCGTATGGTGCTGTGCTATATCCAACAGACCATGCTCCAGTCTTTCATGCAGGGGTATGCCGTACTAATCAACAAGGCGTGGAAATCGCTGTAAAGATACCATCCCATTTAAAAAAAAAAGGTTGCTTCGGCTTACAGAAAGTTATTAATTTGATATACAAGACCAACGTGGCTAGGTTCAACCGTTTAGGATTGGTTAAACAATGGAAGCACAACTGCGGAACCCCACTCTAAGTATTAATATTGTCATGTAAACATTAAATATGTCAAGCTACCACAGACAGCATTGTTTTCATTGGACCACATGAAAGGTAGAAATTACATCTGAACAAATACAGACAATATTTATTTTCTCTTTAGCCATTTCTGATCCGTGAATAAAATAACAAAACACAATATAGTAATGTGAAAAAGAACACAGTGCATTTCCGTTGTGTGACATATAAATATAAAAAACCTCATTCATGTAATGTTAAAATGTGTGAATGGTAAATGAAGGCCCGAACTGAATGGTTATTTGTTAATTACGGATTTAATATTCAATCAAAGCCTTCAGTTCGTAAGAAGTAGGCTACCATGATGTTTCGCGAAATCACTTATCAGAAAAAAATCTCTAGCATTATGTCAAAACATCTTGCCCACTGCATATTAAATAAAATTTTGCTTTTTGAATTATGCTTGCGTGGCATAGTAACTGCTAAGTGCACTCTCTCTAATAAGCAAGACAACTCTTCCATCGATCTTCCCCGCCAATGTACAACTCACTATAATATTAATGGTGCTTTTAGCAGCAAAGGGCCTATATATATATAATTCTATATATTCATTCATTCAGGTTTTTATTCATTGAGTAAACGACGGCTTCTCTAACAAGTCTATGTCAATAATCTCCCTATTAAAAATCATTTTATTTGATGGTAAGAAAGCTAAAGGTGTAATATTATAGTTTAACAATGATTCTTTCTTCCTTTTATAACATTAAACAGTGCGGTCTTTATTCTCTACCTTTACCTATCGTTATATAGGATTTGACATAGAGCACACCAGGTACCTAGGACCACACCGACTGATCATAGATTACCTACTCACGATTTCTTTGATGCTTTCTATCATTTGTTTGTATGTATTATCATAAGATGGTGATAAATAAAGGGCTGTTGGGGCCAATTTGTAAACTATACCATCCATGACTTTGGAAATTAGAATCGTTACCTAAAGAAATCGTATAGGAATTACGTTCATTTTACATTACCTAAATTTGGGTTATCACCATTGTTCAATAAGGTCAGAGCCATCCCGTCATTAGGCTGAGAATTTTCCTAGCGCCCTGAATCGTTTGATGTGTCTATGAAATTTGTGTAATCCCCAAGAAGATGGTTGTAAAAGGGAGTTGAGTTACTATCAACAAGTAACAATCAGCCTCTGTTCACATCAAAGTTAACCCGTTCAATGCGATGACAGACAATCTTCAAAGACAGTTTGAGACCTTTAACTTGGCCGTCCTCTGTTAGTAAACCATTGATTGTCCAAAATATATTTGACAAGAAAAAGATACTCGTGCTAGTTTTGCATTAATCAACAAGCACTTTGACTTGGTTGTTAGCTTTGTCTACTGAAAGAAAAACCACAAATGAGGAATATCTTTTTCTTTAATATTTTATGTTCTGCAAGCTTGATTGTTGAGTAAGCAATTTATGGATTTTTATACGCCAACATGAATATGTGGACGTATATTGTCGTCGCCCCTGTCCGTCGGTCCGTCGGTCCGTCAACATTTGTTGTAGACAAATATATAAAAATTATATATAAAATTTTCTATAGATATTAATGAAACTTGGTATGCGCATTGATATTGGTAAGACGGTGGGCAAGTTCGATTTTGACGATTTTTCGATAAACGTTTTTTGACTTATTGCCCCTGACTTTATATTTCTTGTAGACACAATAGAAGCTACAGTTTTCAATGCATTTGAATGAAACTTGGTATGAGCATTGGAATTGATAAGGCGGTGGTCAGGTTCGAATTTTTCGATTTTTCGATTTTTCGATGAATAGTTTGAGTAATAAATAATTTGAGTAATTGCCCTTGACTAAGTAAAATTGTGTAAAAATTTATTTTCTGTAGACACAATTTTATATGGATTTTAATGAAACTTGGTATGAGCATTGGGATTGATAAGACGGCGGAAAGTTCGATTTGGACGATTTTTCTATAAACAGTTTTTGAGTTATTGCCCCTGCCTCTATATTTGTTGTAGACAAAATAGAAGCTATAATTTACAATAGATTTGATGAAACTTGGTATGAGTATTGAAATAGATAAGATGGTGGTCAAATTTTAATTTGACGATTTTCCATGAACAGTTTTTGAGTTTTTGCCCTTGACTCAATATTCATTCAGTAAATGTTTTTTGAGTTTTTTGCTCTATTTATTTTTCAAATTCAATACTGCCAGTGGGCGTATGTTACCTTGCCTGGCAAGCTATCTTATATCCTATTTTGCTCAGAAGTAGACGAACTACATAACAATAATTATTCTTCTAAACAATCATTATTACTTCTACGAACTTTGAAATGTAGACTCTGGTTTGTTAACAAAACATGTCAAAACAACTATGATTTAAATATATTTTACGTATTGGTTTATCTTTCCATATTATTTTTATAACCTTGATATTACCATTGACGGAAGTTTTAGTTTATATACCAGAAGCCTTTTTCTTATCAACCATAACGTCATATTTGATATCTTTTTTATTAGTTTATCTAAGATAGTATAATTATATCATAATTTAATATCAGGATTTACTCAATTACGTGATAAAAGATGGTTAAAATTATCGTTTTTTTGGAAATTGACGGAATAAAAAAGGGTTGTACTTCAGTGCCAAGTTTTTGTATTCTTCTTCCTGACAAGTGGTACAGATTGAAAGAAATATTTAGCTCTTAAGTAACATGTTATGTGTTGTGAAGTGATCAGACTTCGATGTCAGAGAATGTTGCTTTACTGTCGTATATTGGTATCTTAGACTGGTGTTTCAATACTGTAATATTAGATGCCAGACCAAAAGAAAGCTTGTTTAATATAATATTTTGTGATATTAAGTTTCTATTCTGCTGTTCCAGTCGATTTATAATAAGTTCAAGATATAAAAATGAGCTTCATGAACGAATAAAGACTTTGATACTGTAATTATCATTTAATCAAAAACTGGTGCTATAATATTGTCTATTGCAACGTACAATCTGACAACTTTTTAATATATGAAGCCTGTTATTGATGCTTGTTAAAATTCTTATTTCCTTTTTTCTGTACAGTGGCACAACAACTTGAGGAGTTTTTTTTAGCGATATTTACGTTACTAATGTTGAAATGACATTTACGTTAGCTTTGCCATCTTCACAGATATCCCGGGCTTCTAGACATGGCTATAAATACGTCCATTCAAAGAAATAATGTTTATATATTTTTCTTTTCCTGTGCCCAATATTGAAGAAGAATGACATTTTGATAGAAATCTTACTCACGATTTGTCTGAAATAGAACAATCAAAGTTCACGAAATCCACGTGTAAAAATATAGTATGTTAAGTGGTCAGACTGGAAGACTGTTATATATTGGTCAGACAGAATGGTGGAATATAGCTATTAGATACTAAGAGTGTAACCAATCAAACTTCATCGGACATAACCTCATCTTAAACTATCAGGAACTAGGTCAAACACTCATACTTGTTAGTTTTATTGATTTTGATGATTTCATGTATTCAAAGCTTAAGACTTTCCTGTTGTAATCGGCACTAAATGATCAGTATTCTGAATGAAGGGAATGGTGATAAGTTGGGATTTATATTTCCATACTCCGAGATGGTAAGTTAGTTAACTCTTCATTTTCAATTTTCAATATTTATATCGATATGGCTCTTAAGATAAACAATAATTCCCATAGCAAGTTCTGTATATTTAATGCCATGTAGACAGAGAGAAGTCAATGTAAGTGAAGTAAATTTCTTCATTTGGATATCAACTAACAACGCTGTCAACACGGTTGTGTTATGTGATTGGTTTTCATTATTGGCACTTGTCCTTTATAGTGCGGAGTTCCTCACAAGTGAAAAATATGCATAGACAGTGTATGATCTGATAACGAAAATCTGACTTGAAAATCACACCTCGTACTCTAATATTTCGAATTAGGTATAATTTTCTCGTGCTTGACATCCCAATCCACATCATGACCTACTACGACTTTACCTTGACATACGATTAGCTGATAGAACATAAAGCTGATAGCTCTCCTTACAGCTGATAGACCACCTTACAGCTGATAAACATTATAACAGCTGATAAACCCTCTAACAGCTGATAGACACATCCTTTCAGCTGATAGACACATTCTCATATAAGGCACAATTATTGATGTGATGATCTAGATTTTATCTGCGGTGGAGACATAGGCTTTAGATGTCAAGATTTTCAGGTTTTGATGAGATACTTTAAATACCGTATTTCAATTATATATAAATGCATATTTTCAGAAGATAACAGTTTACGTTAGTAGAGACAGTAAGTGCCATATTCTGCGATTCTAAGGTTGACTGAAGGGGAACACTTAACACGAATCCACTTGTACGAAAGTATACTATATCGTTGATGAGTGGTTTAACAAATCTTAGGTCCTTTTTAAATACGTTTTAACCACCCCTTTCTGTTCTATTTAAATTGTTAACTTTATTATCTCATCATTAATCAGTCGGAATATTTTTATAGACAGTAATACGAGTAGATGTTAAAAAGTTTTTACCTCCACCAAACTGTCACTATCTGGTAAGGTAAGCAGGTTAACAATGTAGGGCTACAAATAAAGATTTGTTTGAGACTATGTAATCCGGGAGATCGAGTGTCTAAATCAATACGGGGCTTTTGTGATTCAATATTATTATGATATATCAACAATCATTTCGACCTGGAGAACGTCCTAATGTGTCAGCTGAACCAATCTTATATTGAACTGTTGGAGTGATTTATCTCGATCATCTGTTTGAATTTTTTCTTAAAGCCTTCATTATAAATTCATTGGATTACAAGTTATTTATATTCACATGTCTTTAACTCAAGTACGGCGTATTGGATGTCAATTCTTTTGGTTCACGCCCAAACCAACACCCACCAAACTACGATTATTTCATGGGATGAAGGACATTTTCAAGGTCATTTCATAATGCTTCAAAATTCGGAACTGATACTTTAACACCAACATGAAGTGACGATGTCTACGGTGAAGTACTATCTTATAACATACAATTTGACTGTGTTGAAGTTCAATCAAAGCATAGATCCGTTAGCTGCGTAAGAACTAGATTAAAGGATTTCCTTTTGTTGCCGTGATAGTTACTTTAAACTTAAATTTATATTGACGTCATTTAATGTGTCATATCCGTCATTTTCACTATGTCATTACAGCTGTATGGACTCATCCATTTCTGTTATTGCGTTGTTCGTTTCATATATCAACAATCTAATCAGTTTTCAGAGAAAAATACACACGAATCATATAAATAAACTTGACCTTACCTATTTTCGTGCTAATTAAAAGAAACTGACCATTTGATCTGTAGCCAGCTAAAAATAGATATTTTGGCTACTTATTGTGGATATATTAAGAATATAATGTTTATTTTAAGCTGAATGTTAAGTTTGTATTTCCTCTATGTTTAATGGTAGACAGGTATATTGGTTAGAAGATCTGATTTACACATGTTCTAGTGTGAGTGCTAGGTTTTCCATCTGAGACCACATGTTCGCCTTGAAGGTGTAGGTGGTTGTTGCCATGAGCTGATTTAAAGTCTTGCCGTTCTGTATCAAGACGATACATGTCGATTTAGGCGATCTATGTGTGTCACAAACGGAAAGAACCTTTCCAGAAGTGCACCCCAAAGATGGAACAATAAACCAAACTTTGTCCGTTACACTGCAATATTCCTTGCCTGTAGATATTGAAAAAGAAGACATTATAAAATTACACACTGTATTAGAAATGCAATGCTCGTCTCCATGATCCTATATCCCCCCTTATTCATGCCATGAGAATGGGAAGCAGACAAGAAGAGCAGCTCTTCAATTATAAGACATATCAGTAACTGCAACTTATACATAAATTTTAAATGAAACCAGACCTTCTTCCTTCAAGGGAATTCCTCGACCGTTTGGTTGAATATAAACAGGACATTCCTTTAGAGATAAAACAATTCATTGTCATGTTAGTTTGTTATATAAATTTATGTGTTTCAGTTGAATGTGTGCTGGTTTAGTAATAAATTATAATCTTTTGCCCAATGTTCAAAATTTTGTTTTCCAACGTGCAGTTAGTCAATGCGGTGGTGTTTCGTGCGAAGAGATTGTTATTCAGACAACGCTACGTTAGTATTCAGTGTTTCGCCGACTCATATGTAGAAGACTTGTTTCAGACACCAGATCCTCTTAACTGGACTCCCACACCAACAGTTATCAGGAGTCGCTCTTATCGCAACCAGAAGACATCTTGTGTTTTTGTAATCTTCAGACACCAGATCGGTGTTATAATTATAAATGGTGTTGATTATTTTTCCATTAAACTGTTTGTTTCTGGTGATAAAAACTAATGTTTGTCTAAAAGCAACAGATATTGGCTATAATCAATGCCTGGCTTCTTTCTCCACCCTTGAACATACTGAGTAATAATTACTGCCGTTCTTGTCTACTTGCCAGCAATAATACTGGATGACAGAAACATAACAGGTGGTCTTTTTCTGATTATCCAGACACATCTGAATATGCAATATCCATTATAATACCTGATAATGGATTCATTAAGTGCTTTTGAGATTACACATAGAAGTGATCTGGAGTCTCTAGGAAGTCCACGGAGGAGGGTCAATATATATATTTACATGGACAATAGTATGTCGTAGATCGTAATTTGGCTTGTTTTACACAACCAATTGAATGCATGACCTTCAGGGACTCCCTATTCGCCTATGCATCAACAAACCTTTAAAGATTTTTTATTTCAATCATGAAAACAACGCAATCATCAATAATGAATCAATTTACAGACGACAAAATAATTACAAACTTTTAATAATTTTGCTGAACGTGCACCACCCATGTCTATAATGGCAGAAAAAGATCAGCGGTAACAGGTAGTAGACTAATAAATAAACCCACGGAAGAAAACATTGGAGACCAGCCAAATCAAAATACTACAAAAACTGATATTTTAAGTACAAATACTAACATTTCTCAAAAGAGGTTCAATGCACAATTAAGTTAATCGAGGTAACATAAGTTAAGCAACATACATGTGTAAGAGTTGTGTATACCACACAGAACATCAACTGCTGTATAATTATCTGAATCATCGTAATCATCATCATTATCATCACTCAACAGATAAGTTTGGAAGGATCCGAGCGTCTTTGAATGTCAAATGTACAAAAAGGGTAACGTGATGTTAAGTTTTATAAATAATTCACACATTTAATGTAAAGGGGCATTTCTTCGGCCATACCTCAATTGATGAAGACCCTTTTAATGTAAGAACATGTTTGCAGAATAACAGTCGGAAAACAATTATAAAGTGAATGGCGTATTCTTTTGATCTGGAGGTTACGGAAGAGGTCGAAATATATTGGATCTAGTTCATTGCTGAGATGCTAAGTTGTGCAAGAGTGCATGCCGCTATTATAGTGTTAATGTTATAGAGTACAATACCATAAACACGAGTAATATTGTATTAACATTATCTTGCATTCTTCTCTCCAACTGGGTAGTGATTCTGCTTATCGTTTTCATCTTATTGTGTCTGCTACTGGGATGATAATCGTACCTGATTACCTTACCTTTAAGTACTGAGTTTGTCTGGTAATAATATAGGCTTATCTCTTGTCACTTGGTTCTGATTCTAGCAGATTTCAGAGTTCACTGACGTGTTCTTCGGGATCCTTCAGTAATTCTTTTTTAAAGAAATAAAGCGTCAGTGAATAGTCCTTAAAAATGTTAACGATATACATGTGTAGTAGACGAGAAACGGTGTCAGATGCAGGATTTTAAATAGATTACGAGGTACCAGTCCGGGCAGAATTAGCCCCTTCAGCATTATACTGTATCGGTAACCCTGCACCGTGCTTCTACCTTTGGCACCTCTAATGTCGAAGCTTTCAATCGTCTTACCCGATGCTTGTCATTAAAGTGTTTAATAGTTCCATTACGAATGCCTCACTTTAGTTAGATTCTAGTGCATCTCTTTTTGGCGGTTGGACTAAATATTGCACTATTCACCATATATCCATGACATTGACCTATCATATAAATTTGTACTTGATAAATTTCATATTTTCTACTGAATGAACTACCGTCCCAATCCTCTATAGACGTGTTTTCATCTGGAAAGCATTATTTCATATTTAATTCAAGTATTTCCATGTTGTTCATGTAAATACGTCCTTCATAACACTGTTGATCCGTGAGAACAAGCATATTGTGGTCTGGATTCTTTCTAATTATAAAATAGATATGACCATTTTCTTTTGAATTGCTGACCCAAGACGACATTTCGCTTGACTATTGACAATCTTGGATTTAATCAATTCGGCATTACAAATATCCAAATTTTATCCTTATTTAATTGTGTCTCATCAAAATTGAACAATTATGAAGCTTGTAAGCGGGCCATACCTAGATCATGGGAATTGTTCGGCTCGAACAGCAAGCTTTCTACATAAGTCAACCTGAAATAACTTTGTCTTTATATTTCTCTCAAGTATTAGGTTGCAACTGGTATTAATCGGACAGTCTTCGATTTGAGCGTTTCATTTCAGCTATTATACCCATGACTCTAAAACATCTATTCATAATTTATTGACTAATGGCATTCACTTTTCGATAAGAAATAAGGTAATAGACTTAACCGGTTTTCAGGAAAATGCCGAGTATTTATATCAACTACATTACCAGATACAACCAACTGTCTTTATTGTTCCCTGATCAACCCTTCTTCACGTTTGTCTGATCAATTTACTCACTTATGTTATCTGTAGTGGACCCGCGGGAATTTAGCAACTTGTGTGGTTATTGAAACATTAACGAAGAATAAAACATGATAGCACTTCTTGAATCGTGGAATTTTAAAACGTTTTATTCTGCTAATGTTTTTCGCACGTACGTTCACAGTTTTTTGAATGTTTAAAGCATCGTACGGTATTGAAAACATGTAATTAAGCATGGCAACATGAAAAGTGAGCGCCATGATGAGGTAAAATAGAAATTATCAACACCTAGATGATGATTATCCTCTTTTATTGCCAAGTTTCTCCATTATAGCGCCAAACTCAAATTATTCAAATACATAGCTGTGCCGATGAGGATTGTGTGTCCGAAACATGTGTCGGAATCATACCAGGTGCTCTATTCAATTAGGTCTTTCAGTCTTATATTGGGCTTTGCCCTGATCAATGTGACAACATTAAGCATTGCGTTTAATCAATCAACTAAGAATATCGGTAATTCACAAGTAAATGCGGTGTAAGGTCGTTGTTTTCTCATATTACGAAAAAAATTAAGTATTTAAGTATTTAAAAAAGTATTTAATTTTGCTCTGTTTAGAACTAAATTTCATGTTTGGAATTGAACCAGTTTTCTAGAGCAGTTAAATTTGGTTTCAAAAACCAGATTAGAAGCTTTTGTGCTCGGGAACCCGTGTGTAACCTATGCACTTTAAGTTAAAATGATGATAGTTTATTGAGTGAATGATGATAATTCAGGAGTAAGTTTATTGAGATAAATTTGATACTAAGGGATATATCATACAATAAAAGTAAATATAATGTGATGAAGTGTATTATTAACTTGACGTTTTGCTTCGTTGGCGATTGCAGAAAATAAGTACAAAACACAGGTGTGTAAAATATTAGACGACGAAAACAGCCTAGTCGATTGTTTAACTATATTACGTCTATTTGGTAGTGAATACGATTTAAAGTATAACAGATTTCTTATAATGAAATTTTCCACCAAATTTGCGAACCATGGAAAATACTATAGATTGTGTATGACTATATCGTCGTGTTATAAAGGTGTGAATTGTCCTCGGCTATCCCAGGTGTCTTCAATTAGCTTGAATTGAGACTTTAAATAAAAATCATTTGAGCAAAATAAAAGGTTTATTATTAATTTTTTTCACAGAAAGGATATAGATGCATACAGTCGATATTATGTTAAACAACCCCCGTTGTGAAAAAGAGCAATTATACGAGAATAGGTGTATTTTCAGATTCGTCCGATAAACGAGCTAGATGTACAGCTGTTAAACTGCAAGTAAACGTTTTGTTTTTTGAGGCAATGAGATACATTGGACATCACGGTACACAATCTGCTCTGCCCCTAAAGACAGATCCACAGATTCTCGGCATTTTATATTCATGCTTACCAGTTTGCATGATATCATTTAGCATTCGACAATCTTGAATACCGAAGCCAAGACATTGAATTTCATACTAAGGACTCGATGGCATAGCGATAGGTATATTTTAAAGCGGTCATTGTTTCTTAAGGAAGAAAGGCTTTCGAATGCAGTGTACGGACCATAAAACCTTTCCCGTAAACATTATCTTTCATTTCCATCCTCCAAGATCCAAGATAGCTCGTTTATTTCGTCAGCTATTGATGTATTGCGATTTGACAAGTACGTGTATGATTTGTCCCTCTTGTAATTGAACCTTTGAAATGTAAAATAATACAGGTTATCTGCTCTTGTAGTCTTTTATTTCAGGGTCATAACCTTAAGTTAATTGATGTCTGGGTTTAATTTGAACATACAACATTGGAGTGACTCACGTTACTATGTTTGACCTTGAAAATTGGGGAATACTGTCGCGAAACATCTTTGCCGATACCAAATTGTGTCATTCACCCCGTGGTTAAAATACACTATTGGATATTTTGTTCATCTTCCAGTTCTTACCATGTTCTATTTAATACTGTTTATGTTGTTATCTTGCTATCATAATGATATAATTTGCTGTGAAAATATACTTTACTGGCCTGTAAACGCATGTCCCAGTAAAAGATCACTGGTCATAATGACCTAACATATATTTTAAATTAAAAAGGAGACAACAACGAAATCATTATATTCGAATTACGTAGTATATGACATAAACTTTCTAGTAACACTATAGAGTTTTTAGTGTTTATGTTCAGTCTCTAAATCAAGTGTATATATATGATGGCAATTGTTCTCAAAGCGATAATATCACGTCAAAGTGGGCTTGCTGCTGGTTGACGCCATTTAAAGGATCGTGATACTGTATACCACTTTACAGTATAACGTAACAAAATGAAAAGTTTTATTATATCTGTAAACGAAAAGTCTAATGGAACTGATAAAACCGGGAAGAACACTTTTTGTTGAAAAATTTCAGTTTATGGAACAGGGACGTCACCTGTGCAACATTTAAACCATCTGGGAGAGATCCTGCACAGTATACAGTTTCATTAATATATAATCTCTTTATAAGAAAAAAAAACAGGAAGTGTCAGAAGACATGACGTGATTACACTGACCATCCCGTGCTGCATCGATAAGATTTACCTAGCGCGCTATAGAGCGTAGCGTACTCATTTCAAGATTACCCCCCAAGACCTTGACGGGATCGTCTTGTATTATAGTTGACACTGAACAGTTAACCTAGTTCTTCGGTGTTGACTTTCCCTCGAAACAGTCCCATTATAGCTTTGAACATATAACAATAAATAATAAATAAGATGAGAAACTAGTGAATATAGAAAGTTGAATGGAAAAATTAAGCTTGCTCCGCCCCTCCACTCCTCTAGATCTACTATTACAGACCTTTAAAGTATAATTATCTTAAAATCACCCATTCATGCTCATTCAATGTTTACTACAGCCCGCTTTACTATCTCATAATACCGTCTAGTCTTTTGTCGTGTTATGGATTATGTTGTTCTGGAATACCCAGTTCTCATTTAAGGTAAGCTGCTGAAGTACACCGTGAGGTGTACGGTGAGGTGACTGTGTCAGTAATATAATAAAAATAAATGAAAGGCGTCCAGCTGGGACAAAAATCTGATCTTCCCAACTGCCTGTCTTCACCATTTGCACAGTCACTGCTGAAATTGGGGACGAGAAACGCTCATGACTTCATGATGCTAAAATGCATTTAAGACTCGATTACGTCTTCTTGAAAACGTGGAAGAGTAGACTGCTGCAAGCTCGCGATGGCACATGCTCAATATCCATCATTGCGCACTGCATGATGATGCCTTCTTTTATGAATCTAATTCGGTGCACAGCAGCAGTTTGCAACAACTATTTGATTTATATGCGATCAATTTCAGACTGAAAATGTTTTTACCTTAAATGAAATAATTAATTTATTCATCTAAGTTGTTTCAATTATTGCGCCAGTTCGTGACCTGTCTGTTCTACCACGTTGTTTATATTCACGTATTGTTTCTTATCGTCTTAACTAGATTGGATTTAAATATCATCAGAAAAGGCCATCAATTGACCTTTTCTTTTTAAATTCTAATCTACCACTTGTTAGTCTTTATATAACCATATGATGAACGTCTACGTCTTTACTTAAGCAAATTAAAAGGCTAGTTTAATGTCTTTTTTAGCTTGCATCAAGGTAAAAGTCCTTAATTTCAACTGACATAAGTAAGAAATAAAATGCATTCAGCCATAAAATTTGAGGTCGGCTCATGAAGTCTGTCTTCGCAAATTCTAATGTTCAGGAAAACGCGATGGCACCCAATCATATATCCTTGCCATTTATTAGTTCGTAGCCTACATTTGTCCGTTCCTTATCGTCTATATCGTCTATTTTAGCGTTGTATGGTGCCAATCTATTCGTCCACTTGTCTTTTTTACTGACTGAAAATTAAAAGTGCATGTATGTTAGACAGCACGTAGATTTTAACTGACTCCTGCCCTGCTCTGTTAACATTTCAAAACGTACATAATAGTTTCAAATCTACTATCATTTTAACATTGTTTCATCTTGTATATAATTACCACTTATTTTCTATTTAACTTCAAAGAACCGCACGTTCTACTGGGTCGCAAAAACCTTGCAACAATTTCACAACCAAGTGTAAATATGCATTTTTATTCTAATTCTTTAAATATTTTGCAAATAGCACAAACTGATATAAACGGAAAATGTTTGTGAAACGAATATTTCCTAAGTAAGTGCAGGTTAAAAAGGATTTTAAAATGATAAACGTGATATTTAACATCAGATAGAGCCAACTTCCGGTTCATGGCCACGTTTCTGAAGGCAACTTTTTTGTCATTAATTTAAAATATTTTATATCATTTCTTGTATACCATGTAAAGAAATATAGAAACATGGACTTAGTTTTCAGGGCGGGATAGTCAAGAGACCATTTCCATGACGAATTATTAAACATGCCATAAATGCATACGAAAGATTACTTCCCTACGTTCGATTGTCCGTTTTTGTCTGTAGTTTTAACCTGGTGATAGGACCTGGCTCGATCAAATATGGAGTTGTAAGACTTTCTTACTGAGAGCAATGATTGATATTAAATTAGAACTAAATTTAGCAGATTTTTAGGTCTGTGTGAGACTGGTCATAAGCTTTACTATCACAAACTACTAGTATAAAAAAAATTCTCTATCTGTTTTATTGTGGTCTGATATTTATAATTCATATGAATATTTCGTCTTTATAAAAGTGCACGGTTTTTAAATATGAAATGTGCTAATTTTTTACTCATGTGTTTTTTGTTATGAATTGAAGGCTTCAAAATAGTTTTATAGCCTTTGTACATGTATCGGCGCTTTCGGCGGATTTTCCATCCGACATACAAATACAACCCATTCACATAGATTAGCTCAGTCCAAAAACTAAGACTAACACCAGATACCTAGCGATATTAACATCCACTTGTTATCTTGGCTTATACCAACCAACTAACCAACACACGACTCGGAATCGCTTTTACGTAGCTAGGCACAAATTGATAAACCATAATTCACAAAACTTACTTAAAGGAGAAAATATGACAAATAGTAAACGAAATCTGTCGCAACTACAAAGCCTAAATGATAGTTAGCCAATTGTACGTCACTAGTAGTTGAAGAGAGTAGATAAAATAGAAGTTGTATTTATATCTTGATCTAGTTTGTGAATTAGTTTTACCTTTAACGTCTAGCCAACTTTGTGATATACCTTAGGAATATATTGTGAGACGACTAGGCGTAGTTTTACTATGATCTTTACTATATACTATCAATTACTACTGTTACCAATTTACTATCAACTAAAATGTGTTATATATCATCGAGGTTAAAGGGTTAAACTTCCGACAGTTTTAATATGTAAGTTATATTTTGCTTATAATATTAAGTATGTTTTTGCCGATGTACAAATAAAATCAAGGAAGTGGCATATGGCTTTTCATAATTAAGGCAAATGTCATTCAACAGGTTTCAATAATGAAATCAATAATGTATTTGATACGAAATGGACCGGAGTTTAATGTTCCATGTGATGTGGACGATATTCCGACTGTATTGAATTGTTTTTCTTTTTTATAAATATATTTCACTCTAAGATTTTCGACTGGAATTTAATTACGAATTTATTATTAATGTGTAAGAATTATTTTCCAATCCCGATAAAATAATATTTAACATGCAAAATCCCTTTTGCTGCCTATTTTTATTTTAATGAACATTTTGTGGATTTTGATTGTTTGACTTTCATGCTTCGTAATTCCTCTAATGTCTTGGTATCTGGGTCTTTTAATAACTTCTAATTGCACCGTTTTTACTCTGTTTCTCTTGGGAGAGTTGAATTATATGCTGGGTGTTGATGTCATGCACCTATGTGTGCTCTGTCATGCTCTATTATGTAAGTTAACCTCTATGAGACCATTTATGAAAATATAATACATTTTATGATTGTGAATAATACCTTGCTATGATTCATCATATTCTTTATATTTATATAAGACCTAGTTTGACTCGAGTCTACTACTTAAGAGTCCTCTTTACTACCCTTTGACTCATCTTATATTAAAATAAAAGAGTAATAAGACGCTTAGCTTTATGGGGTTTTAACAAGATATTTATTAAAAATCAAACGTTGAGTTATAACGTGCAAGTGGTTATGTTCGATATTATTTGCCATGCAATAATCAACAATCTTACCACGATGTCGCGATGTGATGCGTTACTTGTCACCTTAAATTGACTTATGTTTTTAATGTACTGTTTTACTCTCGTGTCATTGATGGTTATTGATATATAAAAAAAAAAACTTCTTAAAGCTGTAAATCTTGATAACCTTGTTTGGCGCATAGAAGTATCACTTTCTATAGACTATAACTGTTTAATAACTAGATAAAGTTATATGAATGGTGAAAAGGGTCTTTTAGAAAATCTGGGCTAAATGTCGGGGTCGTTCAAAGCTTATTCACGTCAGCAAAACCTTATTATGTCTACATCAAAAGAACAGCTGACTTCAAGTACTAGTTTAACAAACTTGGTAATTATACCTTCAAAATAATGCTCTCGTAACAAAAAAGTTAATATTTGGCTAGAAAAAGAGGTCTTTTATGCACTAAAGTCGTCTAATATTATTGTTCGTTCATAAAGGTTATGCTGAACTTTAGTGTCGGTCTTAAAATAAGAGAACTAACCCATTTTTAGGTCGTGTTAATTTAATGCGATTTTGATCTTAGATTTTAACTACATTTGTACTTATATTTACATATAACCACACTGATCTTTTAAAGAAATTATTTCACATCATTGCAGATACTTGTTTGTGCTCAAAATAGTGTTCTGATTGTGAGCAAAATATTTCGAGCAGAAATTTCCATTTATGAAATAAACCGAGGAATCATGTCCTTCAGTCTGTGCACGTTAAAGATACCCCGACATTTGGAATCGCTTAAAGAGTAGCCCCATGCCACAGGCGTGGCAAATTTTCCCTCATTGCACATTGTATGTCGTTGCACGTACACATTAGCCCTTAGGTGCAGAAAATTAGGACGTAAAACTCATTTAATTTTAGTTGAGTGACAGTCCAAAAGAAATGTTAATTGAGTTATCAATTCTATTTTTAGTTAAAAATTACTATCCAGAGCAATATTTCCGTCGTCCGTAATAATTTCTCGTATTTACGACTTTAAGTTGTATATTTAAGTGTTGTTTTTCACGTTTGGTTGTTGTTAAGATGTACATTTGTTTTCAATATGCTCAACATAACCCCAGCAACAAGAAACCAAGTTTTTATCTTACGGGATTTTGTAGTTTTTATGCCAGAAAGTAGTATTTCGTAACAATGTGTAAATTATACTAAAATAACTTTTTCCTAGATAAAAATCTAATTTTGACTACATGCTATTTGTTTGGTGTTCTCGATTTTATTTTTTTTTCTACCATTTCAACATTTGGGCTATTTTACTTTCTCGAAAGAAATCTTTAAAGCCTGAATAGAAGAGTGGTTGTGAAAAGGTTTGTGGGCATAGACAAGCAACAGAAGATCTGAAAGATGTACCCTTTTTGACTTGATACGAATAGAAAATGACTTAGATTCCAAACAACATGACTGCTGTCGTACTAAAAATTGCTGGTGTTTCATTCATCCTGGACTAGAATTAAAAGTTTTCTTTTCCAATATATACTTTTGTTTTGAGAAGGTCAAAATATAGGGTAACAATTATAAAATCAAATCAAGTATATTTTTTTTGTGTTACTACATTATATCGCCCGTATCTCATATTTTTTCATAAGGCAAACGGTCGTTTGGAGAAAAAGTCATCATGCATTTTGTTTTCTAAGACCAGATTTAGCTTCAAGAAAGTTTATAAATATATTTTGCTTGTCATCTAAAGTTGTTACTGTCAGTCTCGCGACTTGTCATCACCAGGTGCAAACTGTACACTTACAGTTTTTAACTATCTAACTGTCAAATCATCAGCTTGTCATTTGTCAAAGTCTAAAACCAGATATAAACCGTCCATTGTCTTAATATATGTATATATTTGTTACTAAGAATTTTACTATATGACTTTCATCTTGAAATTTTACAAATTTTTGTCTGTCTGAAGTCTCATGATGAAAATCAGAAGATAAGATGTCAATATTTTTGAATCAAATGATCGAAAGATCCTCCTCAAAAGTATAATCTTCACTATTTTCAGCAAAATTTACCAAAACCAAAAGCACTTGAGCCTTCCAATAAATTGGTGTTTTTTTTTGGAAAAATCTATAGTTAAATCAATCAGAAATAAAAGCATACTATGTATACAGAACAAATTCATGTTTTTATATTGAGGCATTCATACCTGAAATCGAAACTTATCTGGCCTTATTTTTGCTGTCAAAGTTCCTTTGGCTCCCTCGAAATACTATGAAGATGTATTAAACCCAAGTAAATCCTAATCTAACGTTGTTCAATTCACAGAAATGTTTACAATTTGATCAGCAGCGATACGTTTTCAGAGCGTTATTAATAACAAGTTGATGTGTATTATTTTGTAGTACATTGGTACCCCCAACATCGAAATATGTGTTAGTGTATTAGTTTTGGACTAGGTCATGTTATTAGAGACTATTTTTGTAGGCCCACTAAATCTTGAATCCCCACCTCTCCTCCCACGCCACCAACGATAATAAATATAATCTTTTTATCTCTCGTCACACAGACACATTGTTTCGATTTGATACCTAATCTCTAATCTTAAAAAGGACTCGTCTAAGGTAAGCAACTTTGATGTATATTTTAATATAGAAATGTGACTATTCCTTCTAGTGTGCGCTTTGTTGTGCATTTATCCACTGGCAAAGGAAATTTTAATGTCTTTTTCTGAAGTATTCATCACCCGTGTTTGAAATCGGTATTTGCCGCTATGTATACAGCTATTTCAGCTTTTTATTGGACCAGATTCACTAATACAGAATGCATACAGATATTTCAATTCTGGGAGGTAATTCCCTATCATTATCTTCTAAAATTATATTACAGCAGATGCGACTTGTACTTATTCTGCAAGGAGCATTGTAAATGTTATCTTTAGACAAATGGTGAAGTAAATGGTAGAAAATATGATTAAATCATTTATTAGCCAAAAAGTCGAATTATAATCGGTAATTTGTCCACCACACCCCGATAAATACCACACCTAATGTCAAGGTGGGGTTTATGTATCCAGGTAGCCCAATCAATCTTGGCGTTTATTATTAATAAATAAACAAATAAAGCAAATGGAAAGATAGGCGTTATCGATACTAAAAAATGATTCGTTCAAATATCAAGGGTATATGGTGTGGTTTCTGAGTACATTTTGGATGTTACTCAAAGTCATTTCTGAAAGTTAATCTGAACACCTCCTTGGTGTCTCTTCTTTCAAAAATGTTCCGTTAACAATGCTGATGGCAGTAAAGTTGTAGTGATTTCAGTTTCTTGGCATATTGAAAATGAAATGAAAGTGAGTTTTACGTAATACTTTCTGCTTCTGATTAATCTAATAAAGTGTTCAACGAAAGCTAATCTGAACACCTCCTTAGTGTCTTTTCTTCCAATATGTTCAATTAACATTGCTGGTGGCAGTATTGCTGTCAGTGATCTTTAGGTTATCATAATAAGTCACTATGTTAAAATGAAGAGAATTTGAATTTTACGTCATACTTTTTGCATCGTAAAGAAGTGTTCAACGGGAGAAATTTTGTCATTATAGCGGCATCATCACTAGCATACTAATTTTTGATATTTCAGAATGTCGAGAGATGTTTATACTTCAGGGCCTTAGCTTATTGTCCTAACCGAATGACTAACGATGTCATCCCATCCATCTCTTCTGCACCTAACGGGTTATAAGACCGGTTACGCTATGCAGTGTGCATTTAGGCAAATTATGCCAGGACAGAGTCACTAGACCACTCGCTGTTGCGATTGATAGAAGGAATTATAGTCGTAAATTACAACGATATATCTATGCCAAGAACCTTGTACCATAAGGATCGAGAACAATAATAAATTCAACCTTAAAGCTTAAATCTTTACGACAAAACGGGAATAATGTATGTTCGGTGTTGTAAAGACGCAATTATCTGTTGTTCTACACTAGATTACATAACAGACAGATCAGGTCAAGAAGAACAACACGAACTGTCTAACCCCGAAATAAACAAATCATAGAAAACAAATTATTTCCAATGCTCTCCTCTTTATGTTAGGTTATGTTTGTTATTTCAACCTGCTTCGTATAACCATCAATCTAGCTCTCAAATCTGTGGAAAACGTGTTCACTGGTACGGATTTGTCCAGTTATTCAACCCATATTAATATCAAACTTGTGCTCACTTTCGTCTGTTTTTGGTAACATCAAAACCATTTGTTGTTTAAAGGAAGCGTTTTGTGTCAATTTTTACTTTTGCTCGAAGTAGTGATTTTCGTGTTGTTGTTAGGCCTACCTACCTAACAGAACAAAGTTACGATCTATACCCTACCTAAGGAAAGAAATCCGCTCTTACATATGTAACGGCAAAAATGTGTTGTTCCGTTTGCGTGGATGCTCTGCAGAGAATTATCCAGATGATGAAATTAAAAAAAATGCATTGTCGCACACCAAGACTGACACTGGCCACCAGTCTGTAGCTACTGTAATTAAGTATTTTCTGTCGCTAAACACTGCATGTAAAAAGGTTAAACTAGTTTTCTTAAAAAATAATCATAATTATAAGCATAGTAAATTACACAAGCGGACTAAAGCATAGTCTCCTAATCGCCAAATGCTCCACCCTATTAGAAGAATAAGACGTGGTCATCTGGTTGCCAGTCCATCATCCGATTACCTTCATATAATATACAATCTGTGACCATGCCTAAAGGTGTATATTAGAACTTTGTTTGATGTATAAATTATTACACTTGTCATTCCCTGACTAATATTATTCAATCTAAAGATGAAAGAATAAAAAGGTTCAAATTAACATGGAGTAAATAGTCTTCAAGACCTGCTCCAATAAGAACCACATGAGAAAAGTTTCCTATATTGCATTTTCGTGAGATATTTAATTTCATTCAGATAGAAATGGAACTATTTTTGAAACAATATTTTATACCTGTTGCGAATCAAATGTAGTTGATAACAGGTTTTTCCTTTATCACAAATTTTACATTCGTTTGAAATTGTTACAGGATAGTCAAATATATATGATTTAAACCATACCAGTTGTTGAAAGATGGATACATCTCGTTTGTATATTTGTAAACGCTAAATGGTGCATATATGATTCTGCGTAGTTGTACTACTTCTGTTAAATTTCAAAATTGGAAAAAAAGAAAAAAAGAAATCAAGACAGTTACAGGTATATTTCTAATTCGCTGTCGACTTTTTATACCAGCATGTAGATCCATAGTCAGAGGCTACAGATCCCCGGCTGCACAGGCCGTCACAATTTGTAGGCCTGAATCTGCATTATCTTATCAATACGAACACTGACTGAGAATTCATTTTGCTTAGGTCGAGAATAAATTATTGCCAGGCCTAACATGATTCTGGAGAGAATGTCTTGAAAAAAGTCAACGTCATTTCTGCATGTAAATAATCTTAAAATGAAAAACATTTGGAATGGATTAAAAACTACCTCCATGTGTGTTACGTTTTCTGTCGACAATGTGTTTTGCATCTACATTTGCTCCTTTCTTGATTATGTCTGAGTCATAATTGACTTTTTGTAATTAAGAAAAACTTTTTAATTGGATTTTATCTGAATAACATATTCAGCAACAAAGTTTAAAAAATTAAAAGTGGTTGTCGAAACTATTTACTAATACACAAAACATTTATTTTTTTCGTACAAAATGATGATTCCTTGCATTAATGAAATGAGACATGTCGCGACACCCGTTGATTTAGGGTCTGTAAATCTTTCTGTAGCAGCACGAAATACACCACATCAAAGTGAAGTTAGAGTGGTATGATTCATTAAGTTGTTAACCACTTGTAAATCTTCTAACAGGTAGTATTCTGGCTTGGCTCACTGTATTCTACTGGCACTGTATTCTTTACTATGAGTCATACACCAATTGAAATTTGGCAGGATTTTACTCCATCTTATTCCGATTTCATAGAACGGTTAAATGCATATCCGTGTTCTATATATAAAAAGAAATACTACCTTAAATGTGTGTTTTTTTAATTGCATGAACCTAACCCAACTATCTCTATATCGCTTGACCGATATCTGCACGTATTAATAAAACATTTAATAGGCTTATGTATGTTCATTTTACGACAAGGGCAAATTATTAATTCATAAGGTCTTAAATAGCAGTTACCAGTACCACAAACTAATTATACATTAAAAGTTTGTAGTGAAATGAGTACACAATATATACAAATTCCGATTGTGATCTCTTATGCACGATAGGTCGTGTCAACTTTCTTACAAATACAGTGTGTTCTAGAAACAGTTTTAGCACTAGAATGACCAAGGGTCATTTACTTTTAAAAAGGTTTCTGGGACATCCTGGAGCTAAGACCGTTTCAAGAATACGTTGCCTGAAGGCATGCCATTGTGTGAACCATTATCATCTTTGGTAAAAATAAATTAGTGTTGATTATACTCTACACATCGGTGTTTCAATGCTCTCATATACTTATTTGTACTTATATATGCCCAATGCTTAACTGAAGATATGACCGGTTAAGAAGGGTTATTTGTCATTATAGGCTTATGCTATAGATAGGAGGGGAGTGTGGGAGTAAATGCACAGACTCCTTAAGAAAATAACAAGTCACATAAGACGACTGTGTTATATTGACAACATACCATCAACTCCAAGTGTCACGTTAAAATGATGTTGAAAGGTGAATAAGTTTAAAGATAACATTGCATTGTTTTAATAGTTAACTGTCTGAAATTCCTTAGCCTCTTCTAAGATGCATTTTAATAAGTGCAATTTTCAAGTATATAAATAAGGAATAATGATTATTTTATACCTCAATTTGACAAGCAGTATTAACAAACTAGCGTACCATACCCGACACTTTTTCTTTTTTGATAGTTAGGATTTGAATCGAAACGCTCAGATTGCTTTAGAAGAGATTCAAATCGTGTTAAAAACTAATTGACCGACAAAACAGTGTCTAGACTGACCAACATGCTTCTTTAAATCTTTTTTTGTTATTAAATTAGAAAACGATCATTAAGGATGAAACAGGTGGAATTTGTTAACAGTTGAGATGAGATGCCTTGCTGAGGGATGAAATGAGTAAGACTTATATGCAGCCACCAAGAAAAGAAACTGTGTGGCATCACTGTCTAGGTAATACAAAACACGGGTAACTTTCTCGACAAGACGGAATTGTGTTTCGTGTCAAGGCAGTGCTAAATGTACACAGATTGTGTCGACACGGTAAACTCTTGTTTCAGTTAGAAACTACCACGTGTTTAAATATGTACTTGACTAGCCAACGGTGAATAGTGATTTTTATGGATATTAGCAATAAATATGACCATTTTCTGGAATAGGAAAAGGATTAAATATTTGAAGAATATTCTGTGGTGTTTACCGTAAGTTACTATATCTTTACGCTCATTTGATGCATTTTATTTCATGTTGATTACGTTTGACTATACTATCTGGTCTAATACGATTAAAGAGTCATCTTGGATTCGTTTTGGAACAAAAATCAGTTCTGATCAACTAGATTCACGAAATGAATTTACTGCTAATTTACAAAAGTTCTGTCACTGAGGTTTGATCCAATAACAATATGAAACATTTTTCCAGTTTTCACAACTGAATTTTAAGAACGGATTGTATCGTAAGGTACAAACAGCTTGGTTGGTGAATTGTTTGTCTATATATATTTTCGACAAATATAAGACGTTTAAAAAATATATTCCTGCAAACAAACATTGAAATTAAGATATGACGCAGTTGGTTGAGAAACCCCGAGTTTCTTCCTCATAATATATAGAAGTTCTATTGTGAAAAAAAAAACTCTTCTACATC
The DNA here is from genome assembly GCA_030562195.1 of Nipponacmea schrenckii. NCBI lineage: Eukaryota > Metazoa > Mollusca > Gastropoda > Lottiidae > Nipponacmea > Nipponacmea schrenckii. Next base: position 29,657,765 of record JAUJPP010000007.1, read on the forward strand.
CTATGGGGCAGTATTGTCCAAAACTTAACTTACATAAAATCCATAATATATTGAGAAATGTAATAATCTGATTGGATAACAATACTTGATTTAAAATCAAGTTCAGTGTTCGACCAGTCAGATGTCTGAAATCAAGTTACGTTTTCAAGAATAAGTTCCCAGGTCATACTCAGGCTTATAACACGATGATAAAACCATTTCTCTTACTCTTTTGTCATTTGATAATCCTGCTAGTTTTAGACCACCTGCAATTTCAAATACCACAAATTCATTCTTTGAATATTTGTGGCCAAGTATTTGACTGTTAATGTTATGTACGTGTGTAAATGCAGGAGATTTAACTCTGAAGGTATGATGTAAGAAATTAACATCGCTTATTAAAGACACATCTGGTGCCACCCCCACCCTTTCTGGTATCCGACATGCAAATACAAGTTTCCTGGTAAAAGGCTATAAATAGAATCATCGTGTCCTTGCACCAGGGAATTAATTTGTATCACGTGTTGTTACAGAATGGTCGTATGAAAAGAATGTCTTCATGTTTATTATGTCACATGTTTCATGAGTAATGCATCTGGTCTTAATTCGCAGGTTTAAACCGCCATTCATGACCAAGTAAACGATGGCAGCTTTTTGAAAATGAATTTTCGTTTTATTCGTCTTGCACATTGCGCTGAAAGTAAGCTTTAACCCTCCGTCCGTAAATATTCGGCAAAATTCAACCTTACGAAAACCAACGAATACTTGCAAAATGAAACTTAAAGTGATAATGTTAGGTTATAAATGATCTCTTATTATTCAGACCACAGACAGAAGGGACTTTAATAATGATAATAAGGATCCTTGTAGAAAACGCCGCATTGAAATTGATATTGAAACTTTTCTTATTAATATACATTATGTTTCAGATCGTTATGGGTAGGTATGCCTGGTAAAAGTGATATTTCGTTTCAAATGCAGATTAGACGATAATAATTATACATCATGCTCATTATTATGTGAGTGTAGGTGTTTGATGGCATCATTGTAATGTGTTCCTTATTATTCAAAGAGCCAATTAGTCCTGAAGACGATGGTTATTTTGGGAGGTCCTCTGAAGTTCTTCCAAGTCTGAAAGCTAACCTCCTAGTTGTAATACCCAATCATAAAGAAATTAATGATTACTCTATGGCCAAGAAATAATCAAGTTGGTCGCAGTTTAATTTGACCGCAAAGACTAACAATATCCTTAACAAAATATTCGCTTGAAGGAAAATTTTAACTGATACAAAGGCTTATACAGAAGCTCTAATATTGAATCCAGATTATCGATTCAGATTGTACGTGGTGATTGGTAATTGTATTCTTTTGTATCCGAATATACTGTATGCATCTGGCTTTGAATAATCCAATAATCTATTTGACCATTTCATGTCTTTCTCTTTGAATTTTGTCCGCTGGTGAAAATAATTTAAGGGAACTGCCGTTTTCATCTTGTCATTTCAAATTGAATTCAAATATCCCTAAATATGCTCATGCCATTTAGAATTACTTTTATAAATCCCATAAAATGCTTTGAAATACTTCTGGAAATTCCAAATCAAGCGTTTACTGGGAATGAATTAATTATTTCGCCGGGAGACCGCATCAAGGTTTCTCAGAAATAAATAAATATTCAGAAGTGCAGGCAATATACTAATACGCCTACTTTCCTTCATAATCATCATATCTGAATAGAAACCTCTCAGAGAACAATCATCAGGAAAGATTGTAGTTGCCATGAAACTATCCAATATCTTAAAAACTTGAGAACTCTATCCACTTAATCACTCGTTAATTTATTTTTGGTTCAGATCCATAAAACAAAGGTTATTTTTATCGTTCAAGACAAATGGTATGGAACTATATAGATATATTTTGCCATGAACATATCAACGTGTATTAACATTAACAAGAGATTGTTTAAGATTAATCAAGCAGATTGTGAGAAGTATATATAGAAAGTGGAAGACAGAGATAGTAATAATAATGAGTTCAGTAAAGATATAAATATATAAATGTGTTAAAAATACCAGGTATCTCACCTTTATACCGTACTTGATTGATGTTTTATAATACTACAAATATTTAAGTCATGGTGGCCAGGATTAGAGTAACAATCTTGGCATTTTCAGAATAGCTGAAGAGCTTGCTACTTATTTGAGTCACTTTTACGATTAGATACCTTAGTTTTTATGTAAGGGAAAAATGATAAATATAACAAGCCTTGTCCTTGGAACATATTAAAGTACATTTCTATATTCTTAATTAGGGAGTTGGTCTAGTAATACTACAATACTCCAGGCATAAAAAAGCGGGTCTTTTATTTTTTACATAACAGCTTGTTTTGTTTTTATCATTATGTAGGACATGAAAGGTAATAATCAAATTGTATAGCAAACAAAAGACTAATAGGTTCTACCATGCACGAGTAGACGAATGCGTGTTCTCGTATTTTCGACAGTCAATTAGACACACCACTGTGGCTGCACAAATGCACATTATGCAATGCTAAGAATACAACCGAAGTACATCATAATATATTCTGATCTAGTCAAGATTGTTGGAATTCCTAATTTGCCAAAGACATAAACTGTCACTAAATTGGCAATAAACGTGTAATATTGTGGTCACTGGTACAGTAGAAACACTAGGTTACATTACAATCTAGGTTAAAGATTACCCAAGTCAGTGGGTTAAATAGATATAACGGGACGACTAATAAATGGGTAACACATCAGAACAACAATATTGTAAAAAATTCACTCATGCATAAACACAAGTTAAAGGACTTCTTGTTATGTTCGGAATAGTTGGTTCTGTTTTGGTACGTCTTACCCATAGTTTAACCTAAACATTGTACTCGCAAACACGATTTGATTCTTCAATTTTAATATACCACTGTCCCAGATTTTTTTGAATGAAATTAATTCCGATCTCTGGAGATGCATTTTCTCTGTTGCTTCGCAGGCAACCCTTTATCAGCTTTCCCCCGCGAACTGTCTTCATAGCACTGTAGATTGTCAGCTGCGACAATGCGAGGAAGATGTTTTAGCGCAACCTTCCCATAAATATTTCCGATTACACAACCAGCATATTCAGATGTGACCTTAGGTGAGTCATAGGATTATGGAAATGGATGAAGCAATATGTCTCCCTGAAGATTAACCCGTCGTACCAGACACTAGTAGTATAGATATTATTCTGATAATGTATCGATCGACGTCTGTTTTCTTCCTGCTTCTCTTTTTAATTATTGCCTACAATTATGCCTACTCATCCACAATTCATTCATGATATATAGGGAAATTGTCAATAATTGTTCTATCTTTATCACTGAATGTTTGATGTTTTATAATTTTCTCCAGAACACGATGATCTAGAAGATACTGACAGATGGCTTACTGAGATAATAGCTTGTAACATTTTGTGGTCCGAAAATACTTCATTGGCTTAATACGATCAAACAAGAATCGAGTCAGAATGATCTAATGAATGAAATGCCTCCCACGATTTATCGTATGGACGTCGTGTGGGTTGATACCTTCAGCGGTTTTTGTTTCAGCCTTTTTTATTCCTGAGATTAACCTTAGACATTTTTGGTTGATTATATCTTGTGATAAGTAGTCCTTAAAAAGGGCGACATAAAGATTCTGTTTATTTTATTTTGACCAACGTGACGTTTTCTGTGAACTTTTTAACCGCTTTAAACCTATGCTCTGATACGTTGAATTTTGCATATGCACCTTACAAAACTGTCCTCTTTAACACATTGCGCGTGTATTTTACCTTATAAAAGACGCGCATAGTGATATTGTCCTTGACAAAGCCCCATTAAGAAGTCGGTGCTATATTTGATTTTTCATTCTACATAAAGTCTGTAGGAGTGAATGATATTTCGGGTTCATTCAAGCTTGAAATCTATCAGTTGATAAAGTTGTCAAAATATTATCCTTTAATTGATTGTGATTTTGAATCACAGAATGAAATCCCCCACAGACGGCCCACACGAAACCCCCACTTTATAAATATTTATAAGACTGACTCAAATCATCGCCGTAGGCCTATATCTAACTACGCACTTCAATGTGGATTTATTTTTATGGAATCGCTTGTTTTAGAACGTGGTGGATGACTTGTGATAGCTGTGTATTGAATTCAAGGGATATTAGTTACATATGGTCGTAAAGTTCTCAAAGCTTGACAATAAGTATTGAAAGTTCCGTATATTTTGTCTAGGTGTCTTGGCAGAAGGTATGTTTGTTGATAGTTATTTAGTACATCTTGTAGTTTATTGTATACATAACACTTTATACCGCCAACAGTATCTTATAGTTTATTTAATTTTTATCTTGCAAAACACTTGCATAAAGTAACATATTGCAATAGTTTGTTTCTGTAGTTCCTTCTTGAACCAATCTGGTTCTAGCGCTCCAAGGAAGTAATTATTCAAACCGAAGTTAGTCCAAATTGTGACTTCTGTTAAGAATTTTGCAGGAATAAACACAGGAGAGACAATTCCGCTTCGCTTTTTAGAACAGTATACAACGGTTTAGAATGACTTCAAAAAGGATTTCTTTGAACATCGTTCTTTATAATACACGGATACCTGAATGATTTTTAGTAAAACTTATAAGCTCTTGGTGTTTTAATGGGGTGAGAATAGAATAGATTAAATTAAAAGTTAATGTTGTCTTTGCTGAAACATGGCAATATTCTGGAAACGATCTTAACGCTATTATACCCTAGACACTATGTTAGAAGGTAATACTGTAGTAAATCCTAACACTAAATGACTTGCTTCCAATTCCGAATTATCCAGTTTGGAACTTGTGGGGACTTTAGACCACCTTCGTCAAATGTATTGCACTACGACTTCAAACTTAAGGTGTTTAAACTGAAAAGTGATGAAAGTTCCTATGAAATCTTCCTGTAATAAACTAGAGAGGATTGACATTATTATTTTATAATTGATTGAAAAATGACAGGAATGTTGTCAATATTATTTAAAGCCATGGAGAATTTTATTTCATTGCCTTCTTGACATAACATGGTCGTAAATAACATACTTCAACAAATGCCGAGCCCAGCTTACAGACTGTTTTGTCTTTGAAAATGACAAAATTTGGGCGTTTTCAGAATACTGAATGTTCTGCAACTGCATAAATTGTCGTTTTGTTTTAAAAATGAGTTGTGGATTTCTTCAAGCGATACTTGCTGGAAGCGTGTTATTGTAATTAGTCTGTAGAAATGGGCGTGTAGGTAATGCTAAGGTCAACTCAAGACTTCTCAGATCAGGTCTTGGAGTGATTAATCAAGTTTAAGCCCCGAAACACTAAATGCCCTAAACTAACTGTAAGCTTTTAATTGAGTTCTTCAAATTGATTTTGTAGACGTGTATTTTATTACACAGCAAAAGGTTGATATTCACAAGACTTAAATCCAGCTTCATCCTAGCTTCATTATTCCACAAAATTTGCTTGAACACTTCCTTCTGAATCTTCTAATGTACTTTCTGTTGAGTCTTCCAATGAACTTGCTGTTGAGTCTTCTAATGTACTTACGGTTGAGTCTTGTGGCCGTGATGTCATATGGTGCAATTAGGCTAAGGTCTCCAATATCAATACAAACTAATTATGAGATTGACATGTCAAATAAATAACTTCCTCTGCCAGAATTTGAGATTACTTCGTAGCAATATTAATAGCCAACTACGTCATCACCTTCGTCACCACTCAAGTTTATCTGGTGATTTCTGAGACGAAAATGTGATTTCATGATAACAAAGCAAACAACCATTCAAAAAAGAGTTTTGAATAATAACCGTAAAGTGTTGTTAAACAAAATTTAGTTTGTCCAAAAACTTTCTTATCGATAGTAAAATCTTAGGTGTAATTTAATGCAATATAATGGGATTTATAATAAGGTCCTCTGATTGGTTGATGTTATCACATGTAGGCGATACTTACCAATCAAATTTGAAGTGGATTATAATTTAGAAGTTATGAATGAGATATGAAGGTAAATGAAAAACGAAGCTAATCTGTGAATCTTTCAGGTTTTTATCGTCTGTTAACACACCGGATATATCAGGTTTTAGACCTATTAAACAGTGGTTTGTGAGTGCGACTCGAGCACGTTCGAAGACAAATGGCTTCTTGTCAGATATATCTTTCTAAATCTTAATCTCAAATTTATCTAGAAATATTCATAGATATTGATATATATCACTTTGACAACCATGTCTTTGTTACCTATGCTTCTCGATTGTGATCGGTTTCCCTGGATTTGACATGACTAAAAAATTTAACAAACAATTCATGAGAATATTTTAGTATCTGTAGCGTTAAGCTGAAATCTAGGCCTCGGTCGTCTAATTATTGACGCCATTAGCACGACTTTTTCCGGAATCTATGCACATTAGCAATGAGAAAATGAGTTTCTTCCCATGATTATTATGTATGTGTAAGATTAGCCACAATCCATGCATGAAGTGATGTGAAATCTATGAGACATAGTCGGCCCTTCCTACACGCACTTGCCTTCAACCTCGTGCAATAGTGTGCCTTCCTCTACATTTTTAAATTTAGAAAGGAAAAATGGTATACCACTGTCACCGATCTTGTTTATTGTAGGCGGTTACAGGAATTTGAGACAATTTACAGTCTAGTCAATATAGCACTTAATTAATTTATCAACATAATTAATTATTTCATTCACGTCTGCCTTGACTGCAGGTCCGCAGTTAATCATTGGCGGGAAATGATATGTAACTGGTTTCATCTTTCTTTTCTTGCAGGAAACGAGGGAGTGACGCTTCAAGTGTCGTGGTGACGTAGACACATTGAAAAAATCTCAAGAAAGTTGGTTGACGATTATATAAGTTGGTGGAATACAGATAGTTGTTTCAATGTGTAGTTTTTCACGATACCACCCTCCTCATTAGAGGTGACAGGCGACATATTTATACGATTCCAAACTTCACGTTCTTTTAGTCTGGATTCTAGACGTTCGAATATACTAAAGCATCATTTAACCACTACTGGATTAGCAATGTGAATTAATTCCACATAGTGTTTACTTTTTATGGATTGTGTATCTATTCAATATATACAAGAATCAGAACATTTATTTTGCGAATTTAGTGAAATTATTTAAACTTCCATGCCGAAGTGTGTTTGTTCTTTTGATGAATTGTTAATCAAAACATGCGGCTGTCGTGTGTTCAATTGTTATCGGTGATAAATATTGCTTTCACGTTTGTGAGTTTTTGTGTTGGGGAACATTTTTTTCTTCGACGTGACCACAGGGATCAAATGAAATACATGAGGAAGAAGCCAGAATACGTGGTGAAAAGCCAGGACGATGCAGAGGTAAGTGTCATTTAGTTTCTACTATTTTTACATGGGTGAAACAGTTAAATGTGCCGGAACAGGTAGCGTCTAGAAACGCAGAATAAAGAATTCTTCATCACGAATGCTATACACGTATATGTCCCTTTTTTGTTTGAAACATATCAATTTTTGGAGTAGATCTGATCGAATCTAGAATCCGATGTTTGACAATCATAATACGGTTCCGATACGAATCGATTAAAACACACATAAGCCTGCTTTGACAAACAAACATTTTGTTTACAAAGTAGATATTTTGGTAATACTATGCAAAAGCCTTTTTTTGTCGCTTTCTTACTGTCATGAAAACGTCAAGGGATTTATTAAATTTTTCTATCAATCTGACTTTGATTTTATGTATCAAAACCACAAAACGCTACATTTAGAAACCTTATGAATTTGTACGTTCATCGTACAACGAAACGTTTAACGATAACATTGTTCCAAAAGTAATAATAAAATCTATCGCCAATGACCTTTTGGTGTAGAAATATCTATGTAGGTGAATTTTGTGAATGTTAAATATTACATTTGAGTATTTTACAATGAAATGTTAGAAATGTCAGTCGTATAAATAAAGTATATTTTTAGTATTTTATTAAATATAGTTATATCACATAGACCAAACAGAACTTGTTTCAACTTTAACTTTTAGACCTTTGTCTGGTTATATCAATAATACAGTGCAACGTATCGAAAGTAACATTATTACACTGTTTTAGAGCACTTAAAGTGTCACATGAGAGTCTAAGTGATAAATATTTTGGCAACTTTTACATTTGAAAGTAGAAACGTAACCTTGTATTTTGAAAGCTCTAAATATTGGATTTACAATAACGGTAAAATTGTATAATATAAGATTGCGTCTTGTACAGACCTTTTACGTCACGGTTAGGATTTCTGAAATAAAAATGGTATTCAAAGACACTTGCGACTAAAACGGGTGTTTCCAGCGTATTGGCCACTAAAGTAGTACATATTCTATCGTGATGAAAACTCTTCTTTAACAAACATCAGCTGGCACACACCGGCTTCTAGCTCAACCTTGAAAAATATATTGGTCGACTTCAGGGAGTTACAATACTTACACCCTTGAACTGTTTTTTAACTTTTTGTTTGTAAGATGTTTTGCCAACTATTCTTCACTTGGAACATGAAATCCATCATCAACTACACCATTTTCAACCCTGATGACGTAATAAGCATGATTTATTAGGCACTGGAACTCTTTTTGATGGAAGGTAATAATAGCGTGTGAGTTTATATATCGACAAAGTCTGATATCAATCGCTGTACTTCTTAGGCCCCTATGTTTTTAAGATTTACTTAAAACTGGTACAATATTTCATTTCGTGTTGAAAGGCATCATAACTTACCTGTTTTATTAAAATACGTTTTTGAATATTGTGCACCTTAGCTGCACTTGATTGGACAAATGAAGCAATGTTGTTAGGACACAGTTGTAGGTTTATTTGAAATACTGTCACACAGAACAGTGTATTTGGATATGAGCATTTACAAGTTTGAAAAACAGTATAATTTCAATATAAATTTCGGACAGAGGCAGTTTAGATACTAACGAACTTTTGTCTTAAAATATATAAACAATTATAAAACAGTAAACGAGGTGTTTTGTAACAGTAAAGGGATGACTATGGTGGTCTACTGTAGTAGGTAGTGTAAGGTGCATCCGAAATTTACATCAAAAGAATTCACCTTGCCAAACCCACTTTCAACTTGGCCCAGACACAGACATAATTAAAACTTGAAGAAAAATAAAAGAAAATTTCAGAAGTCTGACATTTCAAATCTGAATCTCGGCCTTCAAAGAGAATGTGTTAAGTTGAAGGTCGGAGAGAAGAGCTATGAAGACAGACCACACGAAGTGAGAGAATGATTTACAACAAACAGCTAGTCTCATACAACACAACTATAGACATTTCAAACATTTTCTCTACAACAACCGACAATTAACACCCGAATTATAATCTTTAAACTCAACAAAAACATCAAAGTAATTGAGACGACGTGTGTTGAAAATCTATTACAAGTTCTTTTAAAAGACAGAAACCTGTTGAGGTAATCTGACTATTTAGTAAACACGTTAGAAAACTTAAGGTGTCCAACGCCTTCATCAAAAGACATGTTATCCTTTAAGATTACAAAATGATTTAACTCAGGTGAATAGCGTTTAGTGTTTAATGATCAAAACAACTAGCTTCAAGCTAAGTTGAGGGGGAAGACATCCACAGGCGATGAACTGGACTAACTTTATTTGTCCTTCCGCAGGATTTGATTTGTGCAACCGAAAATTGCCACCTGGCTAGCTATCGCGGTCTTTCTTGTCATCCTTTTGGTTTGAAAAGACCAGTGGAACGAACTGCCTTTCCAAAGGCTAGAGAGATTATTTGAAGTGCCGGATGAGTTACCTTCATAGATTCCCATTTCATCATTCCATAGTATGTAGATTATAGAATGGCCCGAAGGTGACGTTAACTGCCATTTAATGATCATTTTCAGTTTGAAATGATTTAAAATCAATTTAAATTACAGACTGATAGGAACGCTTTATAAAGTTATTAAAGGCGGTGTATTGAAATTACAATATTAATATGTAGTTCATATTTATTAACATCAAAGAGTATACAGTAACTTTTCATTCATAATATAACCGGAAAAACCTGGTGTATTTTATGAATCAGATTTCTGTATGGATAATTTTTTTGACACTTTGGTTGTGAATGCTTTATGATGCATAGACTGCAAAAATGGTGATGTGTATGAGTAACTGTCTCGTGTCATATTAGACGGAAGCACAGTTTCATTTCATAATGCCTACATGATATGCTGTCTTATCGGCACGCTTTTGTCGCTCCATGGTTTCACTGGCTACCAGAAATTTCTTGTTCCCTACTCGGTTAGGTTGCTTACTTCATTAACCATCATTGAGATTGACCAACTTGCACGACCTTGTATAGAAATGTATTTTATGTTGAATAACACTGTGTCAGATCGACTATCGAACTGTGTCATTTTGACGAGTTAATTACATTAAGGTTGAGACGTTTTGTGTTTAAGAGATAAGAATGCTATAAAAGTGTGATATGGAGTGTTAGCTTACTATACAAGGGTGTTAAAATTATCCTCTTGTAAGTGTCTTCATTAATTTAGTAAGAAAGTATACGCCTTTAATATCAATGATAACCTTTTTAGTTTAAAAATATCTGTTCAAATTGAGAAACACTCCATTTTAAATAGAAAATTTTACTGTTAACTCAACGGTTAACCTTGAAGTAGGAAAGTGTAAAAATGCACTTTTAAGCCATTGATCGAAATATTAGACTTATATTCCCGTTAGGAAAAGAAGCCAATTGAAAGGTGTAGTGGATGTTCATATAATAAGTCACAAAGTCTGCAATGTCCATTTTCTATCGGAAGAGCACCTCATAATTAATATTCTCAATCTATTGATTTTAGGCTTTGGTTGTAGCGATGATCCTTTCTCTGAGATTGTATGTGAATTAGCTGACTTCAAACACGTATATATATATATAAAAACTCTTGCAGGTGTTACGCATCAAATTCATTCATAGCGTTTTGACTAGATACAGAAATAGTTTCATGTTGGTAAGGCATTCAGTCGCTCGTGTACTTTGATTTCGACCCTCGGGCAAGATTATTTCATATAAACATTTTGAGCTATGTAAGAATCAGCCCTGCCCTTAAACAATCTCAGTTATAAATATATATTATTTTAATTCTAGATGTTAGGAATACCGTTGTATTGATCTGATCAACGAGGTCTTTTTTTCGTGTCAAATCATCGAACACAAATTTGATGTAGTTCCATTGACTGTATCTTAACCTTCAAATATCGCAACCTCCAAGAATGTGTGCCACAATATATCATAATGGCAAATTGCTATGATCTGTAACTTCAGATTTTATCATTTCGTTTTTATCATTTCAGGTCATATTAGAAAAATATGGATACCTAAGTTGTAAAGTATCGCGTCACAAGCGCGATGTGGGAGGTGTTCAGATGTTACCTGGCTTTGGAATGGCGATGACAGAAGAAGGTGGTCAGGCGGAACAACAAGCCTGTGATGAATCGCAAGTTGAAAACGCAATTAAAGAGTATCAGAAAACGTATAATTTACGTGAAACCGGTGTGTTAGACGAGGAAACTAAAAAACTTATGAGTACGACGCGGTGCGGGAACAAAGATACTGAAACACCGGAAATAAAAACCAACACAACTACAGAAATTTCAAAAGATACCAAAACGAACTCTAGAAAAACGTTACAACATAAGGTATCTAAAGACAAATCCGACCCAGATTCGAATCGGTCGAGCCCGCCACACCAACGGATGTGGAAACGTTCTGTAAATAACAACAAACTTTACAACATTATAACCAGCCGTTCTGGGAATTCTGACATGGAAGTTCGAAAGCGGCTATTACAAGAATATGTGACTCGAATGGGAAATAAAGATCCCGAAATGTTAAAACCATATACGTATGAGGATAGACAAAAACGTTCTGTGATCATTAAAGACAATCGTAATAGAAATGGTACCAATCACCTGACAGAAGAGGAATTAAAATCTAAAGACTTAATCTGGAAGAAAAATGAGATTCGCTGGCGACTGTTATCAACTGGATATAGCACGCATATCCCAGTTGAAGATCAGAGAGCCACTATTGATTTAGCTTTCAGAATGTGGTCGGAAGTGACGCCTCTGAAGTTCGTGGAAGATTTAACTGGTGATATCAGACATGTCGATATTGAAGTTGAGTTTGGCAGAGGTATGACTGTCTTTTCACTTATTGAATTTTACGATCAGTATTTGTGCAATAACGTCATGAACGTCAAACGTATTTGATTATATTGTTGAACTTCAATGTACGATAGAATTATGATAATTTATGTACAAATAAAACCCAGAATAGATCATCAATGCCACTATTATGCCTTTCCATTGACATTCGTTAATATGTTCAAAGTTTTTAGTTGACTATGATGACAATGATGATTTAGCGAACTATCGTACTGTCAGACATGTATTGTTCTTTTTATTTTGTTGAATAAGTATTTAAGCGCGTGCCCTTAATAGTTGGTTATTTGAAATCGCATATATTTGGAAGGTTAACTAAATAAGATAATATTTATAATCACACTCAACAAACCTTTCCTAGTCTTTAATTCACTGTTAAAGTGTACACTTTACTAAATACTTAATGTGCAGTCACATCCTGTCATTTATGAAGAAAACAAATAGCATATCAGTCATATATTGTGGTTCGTTTTCTTGGAAAGGAAACTTAACACCAACATTTAAGCAAATCATAAACGCACATTCCCTGTAATGTGATCGTATGCGGGCCAAACAGGTACATGTAACTCATAATTCTGCTGGAATTACCGAAGAAACTGTTTTTTTGTTCATGAAGATGTTAAGTCCTATATATACCACAACTTTCACGTCTAACAAAAGCAGACAAAGTATGTACCACCAAGTAAAAGTGGTACAATCAGATTCGAAATAACTCATTCGCACATGCACTCAGATGTGAGCATATCATAGCCATAACCAACAAGTTGGACTAGAATAGTGTTAATGATGACACACATCTCGTCATTTTACTCCATATACAAACATTAACTAAAAATATGATTGCACCTTGTAACTAATTATATATTCAAGCATTAAAAATTACTCATTCAACAAATGTTGACAAAATAATTTGCACCTTTTATTTTCAAACCCATATTGAAACATTAACCGCAACAAAAACAATTGTCGGAGCTTTTAACCATTTCGACAAGAAATCTGGGTCTTCTTGATAAAAAATGAAAAGTTACTGCAAAATAATGTGTGTCTGTCCTAATTTTAAGGCTTAATCGTTCTGTCATATATCTAAACAAAACAATTCGACACACTGAACTCAAAATTGAAGAAATCGTGCTCACTGAATAAGTCACGATCGTGTAGGATTTAACATACAGACATGCAAAGTTTCTAAATTATTGAAAACCGTTACATGTTGAAGTTTTATTGTTTACATTTCATGATTCATTACCAAAGATATTGACAAAATAAATGACCCAACAGCAAAACTAAGAGCATATGATATTATTGTTTTAACACAAACGGGGCAATTGTAGTGTAACATAATATCGTTTGTATTCATATATAGTTCCATGCAGTATGGAATAGATTAACATATATACATTAACTGTGTAGATTTTATCCCCGCGGTATACCATTGCAGCCAATATATTTATAATTTATACATGTACTTCGGAATATGTAAGATAATTTCATGCATTTTACTCATTCTCTGTTTTATTAAAATATAAAAAAAAATGCCGTGTACACATTTCCATTTCGGTCTTCGATCTACATTTTGCCATTTCAATTGAGGTACAGATCGCGAATGACTAGTAATCTAAATAAGGGAATATTAAATATTGATATATCATCACTTTTGTAAACTTTCAGGATCACATGGCAACTGTAAACAAGATTTCGATGGCCAAGGAGGTGAAGTTGCTCATTCATGGGTTGGTGGAAACATGCATTTTGATGACGATGAAAATTACAAATCTATTAAAACACGCAGTACGGATGGTATATATTTATTGAGAATAGCTGTACATGAAATTGGTCATGTTCTTGGTTTACCCCATACCAATAAGACGTATTCCATCATGTATGCCATCTATAATAAACTGAACTCTAAACCTTCGTTTGAATTGAATCCACTAGACAGAAAGGCTGTACAGGCTATTTATGGTATGTATTTGAATTAAAAGCTGCTTTATCGTGTCTCTAATATTGACCAGGCTCTGCATTAGAGTATATAAATTGCATCGTTAGTCGATGGATATCACTATCGGACACTGCTAGAAGACCCTATTTGAAATGGCGTATCGGCTTCTTTTCGCTATTTATACAGTATTTTGCTCGGGATTGAAATAATGTTACTTTGCTTGTAGGTGTATGTAAAGGTAAATTCAGCACTGTGTTGGACTGGGTTCGAAAACGTCCTGACAATTCTTTTATCTTCAACACATATTTCTTCCGTGATAATCACTACTGGATGTATGAGAATCATGCCAACAGAACCAGATACGGCGACCCTTTACGTATTGCTCGAGAATGGAGTGGGGTGCCTAATTTAGTTGATGGCTATGCTCATATTTGGTACATTGCTGGAAGTTCCATAGTGGATAAAGCTTATTTCTTTAAAGGTTAGTTCGATGGCTCACACTTCTCCTTCATCGAGAGAACAAATTGTTATTTAATCCATATTCCATTCATATTCCATTCATATAATACTATCTTAGCATGCTTTTAGCTTATTAGCTTCATCAGAGATGATAAAGTGATATATATAGCTCTAAAATTAGTAATACAGTGTGTCACTTATGTCTTAATCCTCACATATTCAATGGAGACAAATATCAATCACAATATCAACATCAATGACCATTATCTATGTCTGTTTACAGGAGAGAAGTATTATGCCTATGACAGTGACAAGGATTCGGTATTGGAAGGTTATCCTAAAGATATTAAAGAAGGCTTTGGACCAATGGAAGGTAAAACAGACGTGATACCAGATAATATTGATACCGTGTATTTTGATATGCGAGATAAAAACTTGTATTTCTTCAAACATGATATGGTGAGTAACTTACTTACGGAAAATACGACAAGCTCATTGCTGAAAATAAAGTCAGTTGCTTAGAAATGTAAGAAGTCCTTATTTCCAAGGTTTTACATGCAGAAACAAAACTACTTTGCTGTCAGTACATCATAAGTGGTTCTGACGATGGACCACACTTCCCTTTTAGATTTCAAAATTCAATCGTGCCGCTTTTACTTTGAAGGTATATATTTACGATCCGAAGATGGAAAATGGTACAAGCGGATGTTGTGTTAGAATTCGGAAAATTACGGAGGAGTTTCCTCCCGTTGACGGCGAAGAACCATTACCCAGTGATTTAGATGCTGTATATTATTCTTATAAGGACCAAGCTATTTATTTCATTAAGGACGAATATGTGTGGAAAAATGTGAAATTTCATTTACGTCAGAAGCAGATTGTGAATGGGGTCAAGAAAGAGGGTTTGTGGTACAACAAATGGTTCGATATTTGTGACATCTAAACTGTGATATGAAGGGTAAGATTAGCTAACCCCTTAAATGTAATGGTTGGTTCAGATAAGAAGGTGAAAGAAGATTAAATACAGCGATTACATCCAGTAGTGTGTTAAAGGCAAGTTCCTTTTTAGGTGTACGGTACTTACTTACTAATCGAGGATGTTTTAAGACAGTGATGAGATCACCTTGATTAACTTCACGAACCTGAAGCAGTGAATCTCATATATTAAACGTGGCTGTTTTATTTTGTTTAATAGACAACCCGGAAGAATGGAACTGCTATTATTTCTAGATATAGTTATGTACGCATATCCTTTCTTCTTCATTACTTGACATGAACTATTAAACATTATACCGTAAATACCTTATGGTATTTTTTTTTTATTCTTATTAGTGTTTAAATCGCTTTTTTCAGTTATACCTAGTGCTTTTTGTGCTTTTGACATCATATTAAAAATTAAGACTTTGTCTAGGACGTTTTCAACGTAACCCATTGAAAGCCTTGGTTGTTCTCTCGGTAACAATTATTGCCAATGGGTGATGTATATTTTAATGGAACAGTATGGTGAAAGGAATAGTATGTGAACGCTTTTGAAATTCAAAAGTTTTTGTTCACGTTGCCGTGTTCAGTACGTTTCCGTTGAATATAGCTTTTATCATAATATCTTTAATGTATATTTTGTGTTTTTTGTAAAAAGTTTGTATTTTTTCACATTTATACATATGTGTTGTCTGTTATTTGTATTATCTGATATGTGTCTCTTCGTCTCGTTCTTGTTTCAATTTAATTACATGTCTTTACTACTAGTAGTACAACATTTCTTTCTAATTATTATCCAAGTTGCTTGTGATTTATATGTGAATTCAGTATTATCATTATCCTTTGTATAGTAAAATTAGACATAGTTTTCACCAGAGAGCTGCACTAACAAACGATGTTTCTGGAATTCAAAAATGGCTACCTCACGTCAATATAAGCTACCAAAGACAAATTTGCGCCTTGAGGCTTGGTCAAATAGGACTCCCTCAATAGTCCAATACTCTGTCTGATTTGTCAATCGCATTAATAATAGGATGTGGCTGGTAAATAACACGTAAATGCATGTGAGGAAGTTTTAGCGGAATTTCATCCTATAGCCATTGGTAACCATTTTTGATTATCCGTTAGCTGACAATCATATACTAACAGGGCAAATAACCTCTTGATAAAAGTAAATACAAGTTAATTAATTAGTGGGAATATTATAAAATTAAAGTATGTTTATGAAATATATACTTATATACTGGACTTATTAAAACGAAAAAAAAATAATAGTACCCATTATCTAGTCATTTTCCCATATAAGGCTTGTAGTTTCTACTTTGAATTTGCTGCATCTGTTCAGATAGTTAGACACTGATTTCTAGATGAGACAACATGCTGAAATAATAGCCAAGGCCTACGATCTATTCTGTCGTATTTCTCAATGTAAAAGTCTACTCTTAGAACCAATTCTATTAGTAAGATTTTTGTGTGGAACGGAGCCCAGGTGCTGCAGTAGTATACTAGTTAATATCATATAGATTTGTTTGTTTGTTCTTTGTTATGTTTTCAATATTTTAACATTTGTTATGTGAACATTTTTACAATTGTAAATAATCACGAACATTCTTGAGTCTTTCTAACTTTGGGGGTTTGAACCGTAAAATATGATTTCAGATTTTCATTTCATTATTGTTTTCTACTGCATTCTTGTTCTAAGGACGATCTATGTAACCAATCAAATGGAGCCATTTACAATCTTGTTATTGTTCACGATGATGAAGTCTAGGTTTGCGAAACTAAAGTATCTTCTTCGTTAGATTAAAATGGAGATGACAAATGAAGAAAAGAAACGAAATTGTAATCTAATTTAGATCAGATGTTTTCTGAAGCATACTTATATTTTATAATCTTAGGAATGACCTGTACATCTTTGCGACCCTCCTCCTCCTAAAATTGAAAGTCGAAGATGTTTTGTGTGATTATTATTAAACGTGATATTTATTAAGTTTGATATTTGATGTTATTGTAAATAGAAAATATTATCAAGCTTTCGATATTGTCATAATTAATTATTCATTTGTCTGTATTTGAATTGTCTTTATTCAAATTATTGTGAATATCGTAGAATTAACAAAACATAAGCTTTAAATATTGTTCTGTCATAGTTGCCTCTTGTTATGATTTCAATGGTACAAGACGGGTTGAACAGTACCATAGCTGAATGGGGCAAAGTCCTGCCAATATTAGCCTCCCATTTCGCCTACAGAATCTGCTCAGATGACATGTTAATAGAGTAAAAAGGAATAACGTTAAACCATCAACTTCCACAAAGTCAGAGATGTCTAATCCAAAGTCACCCACAAAGACAAAAATGTTGCCTTCCTTTCCTAACTCGATAGATTGTGTAATGTTAAATACAGACAACTTGGTCGTGAAAGCTGAGCACATGATACGTATCTGGGTTCCTTTTGGTTTTCGTTGTCAACACTATCCGATTTTCTGCCGCCGATAATATTTTTATTGTATCGCAGAATAAATAAAAGTGGTGAATCAGAAGTTTTATAATATTCAGAACCATCAATCAAACAAAAAACACGTATAAATGTGCTACATTTTCAATTTACAACGGAAACAAGTACTTTAAGGCGTTTTAGAACTGAAAAAAAAATCACACAAGGCAATTTAGTACAGTATTGTGGACGATGAGAAATTATTTCCACCGAATGTCCTCCCCATGTCGCCCCATTTTCAATGGTGCTTAATTTATCTAGCAATGACATTTCAATTTGATTTTTAATTTCGGTGACGTCAATTATCATACATGTCAATTAGACTACCCAAAGTCGCGAGTGAAGAGCGTATTTCAACAATAGGCTACTTATTCCGTTTGATATGGCAATTCAGACTACCAATAGTCAAGCTATATTTCCATTCACTTTTTATCGCCTATTTTAGCGATCTGTAAATAAGTAAGGCTTTCGCCTATATTAGCAATCTTCAAATTAGTTACTAGCACCTATATTAGGTATCTTTAAATAAATTACGGCTTTCGATCGCCTATATTAGCGATCTGCAAACAAGTTACGGCTTTCGCACCGATCTGTTAATAAGTTAAGGCTTTCGATCGCCTATATTAGCGATCTGCAAATGCGTTTCGTGAAAACATGTAAAATGAATATTACTATTACAAAAATATTAATCACATAGGCTACTATTGTAAATTTGAGATAAAAAAAAAAAACATTTTAAAAGTAGGCCTATATCAACTACTCGGTGCTGGTGGTAATGGCTGAAAATATATATAATTTTGATGGTCTTTGATATGATTACACTATGGGGGGAAAAAGAAAAACTTCATAAAAGCTAAGCCACGCCTTGTAGTGCCTTTCACAGAGCAACTGATTTCCATTCAACGACTGTGTATGTTTCCGTGTAGGTGTACTAAACAATAATGCCAAAATCAGGCTTTAAATTTGTCTTTGGCAGCCTCTTGGGTAGTATCTAAGTAGCAGATATGACGACTGTCCTCTAATGGCAGATTAAAATTTTTATCTTCCAATCGATGATTTCGTTCCAGATATTGAAAAGTCGTTGTTACATGATATTTCAAAATTGTGTTTATCACTTCATGTAAGGTGTTGTCTAGAAAATGTCAAGCCCCTGTGTTATTAATGATAGCGTCTGCGTGATTCCCCACAGGAGCACCAACCTACTCCTAGACAATCACAGTTTTAATAATGTGTAATTTAAATAACGCCCAGTATCTCAATTGGTCATTTCCTTTCATTCAGTCTCCTGTATAAATATTTCCATTCACAATTTTATAGTTAATTAAATTAAGAGTAAAATGTTTAACTGGTGGGTTCTTACGGCATTACCAACAATCTGCAGCTTCAGGTCGTGAGTTAAGGTGGTGTTTACCAAAATAAACCGATCTGACAACATCTTCTCGAATCGATCTTAAAGCTAGGATATCCCAGATAAAGTTTACATCCTAGTGCTAAGATATTTCAAGAATATGCAGCTAAGTCTTTTTACAAGGATATACTTGTATAACAATGGTTTCACGACTTTGAATTTCCTAAATCGAAATCCAAAACGCAAGTCGTTTTCGGGGGATCAATTTTGATCTTGAATATATGCAGATAGTCTTTTAGGCCAAGAAGACCTAGGGTTAGCTGGGGTTAACCCTAACCCTAGAGTTAATCTTTGCAGGTACACTTTGTTTTTCAATTAGGGTTAGCTCAGAGCAGGGCTATAGTTGGGTCACAGATATGGTTTCAGCATATCAAACGAAAGAGCACATCGTTGTCCATCGTCTCAACACGAATTTGTGTACAAATCATTCGATTAGGGGGCTTCAATGGGCCAAAAACAATTGCTACCCTTCTCGCTAGCGGCGCCGAATGGGTAAATATATAGTCAACGCAAATTAGGGTTAGATATGCACAGCCTTATTCAGTGCCGATAAAAGATTTTTATACGCCCACATGAATATGTGGACGTATATTGTCGTCGCCCCTGTCCGTCGGTCTGTCGGTCCGTCGGGCCGTCAACATATGTTGTAGACACTATAGAAGCTACAATTTTCTATGGATTTTAATCAAACTTGGTATGAGCATTAGCATTGTTAAGACGGCGGTCAAGTTCAATTTGGACAATATTTCGAAAAACGGTTTTTGAGTTATTGCCCATGCCTCTATATTAGTTGTAGACACAATAAAACCTACAATTTTCAATGGATTTGAATGAAAGTTGGTGTGAGCATTGGAATTGATAAGACGGCGGTCAAGTTCGAATTTGAAGATTTTTCGATAAACGGTTTTTTAGTAATTTCCCTTGACTTAGTAAGAATGCATCAAAATTTTATTGATGGTGCAATAGAAGCTACAATTTTCAATGGTTTTTGATGAAACTTGGTGTGAGCATTGGAGTTGATAAGACGCGGTCAAGTTCAAATTTGACAATTTTTTTTTGATGAACAGTTTTTGAGTTATTGCCCTTGACCTAGTAAAATCTTGTCAAAATTTTAGTGTTGATGCAATAAATCCTCCAATTTTCAAAGGATTTTGATGAAACTTGGTGTGAGCATTGGAATTGATTAGACCTCAGTCAAGTTTGAATTTGACAGTTTTTCGAAGAACAGTTTTGAGTTATTGCCCTTGACTTATTGTGGTTGCAATAAGAAGCTTTAATTTTCAAACATTTTGATGGAACCTGGTGTAAGCATCAGAATTGATAAGACATTAGTCAAGTTTGAATTTCCGACTTTTTTTAACGAATGGTTTTTGAGTTATTGCCCTTGACTAAGTGAAATTTTTGTGGTTGCAAAATAAGCTACAATTTTAATAAATTTGATGAAACTTGGTATGATTATTGAAACAGATAAGATGGTGGTCAAGTTTGAATTTTACGATTTTCCATTTTTATTTTTTAGCTTTTGTCCTTGACTTCAATATTCATTCAGTGAATGTTTTTTTAGTTATTGCTCAATCTATTATTCAAATTCAATGCTGCCAGTGGGTGTATGTTACCTTGCCTGGCAAGCTATCTTTTTTTTGATAAAACAGAAAAGATGGTGTTCGACTTATAATAAAAAGAAATTTCAAAAAAACTTTAACTGGGATTCGACTTCGGGATCTCAAAGTTGCCGAGCAAACGCCAAAACCGCTAGTCAAACTAGGACTTCTACTTTCTATTTCTATTTATGGTTGAGTCATTAAACGCGGATAATGCTATACACACACGTGGAATTGAAGGCTCAGATTCCGACGGTAAGCTGTGAACACTATTACTGATAAATTGTCTATTTCTGAGACTAACGTACACTAAGGTTGATAAAAAAAAATCCGAATCTCTCCCTTTATGTTTGTCCCTACTCTGTAGCCTTTGAATTTTTTTATAGCTGATTTCCATCGGGCAGTCATGTAAACAACAATCGGTAATATAGAAATCTGGGGCCATGTCAACGAAGCTGTCTTAGGACTAAGACATATCTTAGGATGGTCTTATGATATATCTTAGTCCTAAGTCGGGTCAATGAAAGTATCTCAAGTTAAGATGTATCCTAAAAATTGTCGTAAAGTTAGGACAACAAAATAGGTGTCTTTAGAGCATCCTAAGATAGTCCTAAGTTAGGATATCGTTAGGATGTCATAAACAGATTAAAACATGGCCGCCGTTTATTTACACTTGAGAAGAAGGACACAGAATATTCGTCGAGAAAGGGTGTTTAGAGACCGAAATAACCCACTGGATTACTTAGACGACACAGACATTGTTCGCAAATATAGACTTTCTCGTCCTTTAATACTAGTTTTATGTAGAATGTTTCAAAGAGACCTTCAGAGGCCAACAATGAGATCACATGCCTTCCCCGTATCACTACAAGTCATGGTAGCTTTACGATTCTTCGCTACAGGGAGTTTTCAGCTAGTTAATGCCGATGTTCACAACATTTCAAGAGCTAGTGTATCTCATATAACTCGTGATGTAACAGCATGTTTGAAAAGAGTATGTCAAGAATTCATCAAGATGCCAACTGACCAGGCACAGCTGCATACTATTATGCAAGGATTCTATGACATTCCACATTTCCCCAATATTGTTGGTGCTGTAGATGGGACTCATGTGCGTATCAAAGCCCCATCTACTGATGAACATCTATATGTCAATCGAAAAAACTACCACTCTATTAATGTACAAGGTGTGTGCAACTCTAACTTGAAATTCTTAAATGTAGTGGCTAAATGGCCAGGTGGCACACATGATGCCTTTATATGGGCCAACTCCAGTCTTTGTGAGTTATTTGAAAACAGACAGATTGGAAATGGCTGGTTATTAGGTGACAGTGGGTATCCATTGCGACCATGGCTTCTTACCCCTGTATTGCAACCAACAACAAGAAACCAACAACGCTATAACGCGGCACATATGAGAACAAGAAGTGTTGTGGAAAGAAGTTTTGGCGTTCTTAAATCTCGTTTCCGCTGCATAGACACAAGTGCTGGAACCTTGTTGTACCACCCACGGAAATGTTGTGACATTGTCATTGCCGTTATCGTACTCCACAATATGTGTATTATGAATGGCATACCACTTCCACCAGGAAATGAGAACCCTCGTGACCACGGACACATTGACAGACAACCGTATCTTGGAAACCTTAATGATGGTGCTGCTGTTCGTGACAGACTGATAAATGGCGGATTTTCAAATTAAATTAATAAAAAACATAGTATTTTAAATGCTTTTGTTTGTACCATAATTGCTCTAAAGCACAAGAAAATATGACTTCTGCAGCCCACAGTCCCTTAATTCCCAATACACTTTAACATAAGCATTGGATGCAAGCTTCGGATTTGTTGTATTTGCTGACTGCTTTCTTCTTAACTTTACTCCATTATCGTTTTTTCCCTCACATAATATGAGCAAAATAAGTTCCAATGAGTCATAAACAAAATTTATAACTAAACCAAAGCATACAATATGAACAAACGATATGTAAGCTGAATTAGGTTTTGAACATAATGCAAAACTTTATTCAAATAAAAAATGTATTAATTGTACATGTATATTAAACTTTGTAAGATGCAAATTAGTCAATGTTTGCAGTGGACGTGGTCGGCATGTCAGCTTCCTCAACCTGAATTCCCATCTGCGATAAATTCATATTCATTTGCATTAGATATAATTGGTGTTTTTGCTGCTCGATTAGCAATCGTTGACGTTCAATTTCAAGCCTCTGTTTTTCAACATCCAAACGTTCTTTCTCAACATCAAGTCTAGCACTTTCAATTTCTAGTAAACGTACAGTGTGTTGATCCTCAGACTCTTTCACGCTTATACCAGCTTTCCCCTTTGATGACAAGGGTGGCAGATCAACACTTGGGTCCGGTGAACTCCTTAAGTTTCCGGCGCAACATTGGGTTTTAGCTGATTCTCCACTAAGGTTACTGCAACTTGATTGTTCTAAAAAAAAGTATGGTTGGTAAATTAAACAATCTGAGAACAAACTTATAGCTGTTTAGTATACAACCCTATAAAATTTCTAAAATTACTAAAGCAGCACTGGGGACAATGCTTTTTGTGACTGTAAGCTACGTCAGTCTCAATATATATATGCAAATTCTGCAAGATAAATGAGAACTTTTTACATTTGTACGAGGCAAAACTTATTTTAAAACGTGCAAGTGTGTAAAAGGATGAATTTCTCCTTTTTCTGTTATAAATTAAAGGTAAAAAATGGTTTATATATATAGAACAAAGACTATCTGTAAGATTCTGTTCACTGAAGTATATTCGTAGTTGCTGAAAAAATAAAATAACATACCTCTTTCGAAAGACGAGCTGGAAGGGTTTAACTTTGATTTGATGGTGTGGATGCTGGCATTGAGATGTCAATGACGTCTTCACAAATATTCTCCCCCGTTACAAAGTTACATGTATCTGTGCCACCTTCGATGCCTTCAAGTGGTGTTTTCCCTATGATTCCAACTACCTTATCTTGAAGCGATGATAGTCCTTCGGGAGGGGGTCCACCCCCTGTCTTACGGGCTTCTCGACGGGTAAGGGACACCTGTTTCTTGGTGTTGCTCATGTATGTTGTCCATTTCTTTCTTATTTCATCGACAGTTCTTCTATGTGCTGTCAGATTAGCGGCATTTATCTTACTGCAAATACTGTCCCAAACTTTCTTTTTTGCGCTGTTGGTCGTTACATTCGACAGCTTGCTGAACAATATACTTTTGTGGCGGTCAACTTCATCCAAAAGTATTTGTAGTTCGGACTCCGTAAAATTTGGACTTCGTTTTCTACTCATTATTACCACCTACAGCTCTTAGCTTTTAATAAAACTGAATGATAGTCACCCTTTATTTCTCAAAATGCACGAGTTTGTCCTTTAACCTTGTTCAACATCGCCAGTGACACTTTATATTGAATAGATCTCAGTTACCTGTACAGTATAGTAAATTAGTATTGGTTTTCTTAAACATAAAACAAGAAATACAAAAACAAAAACTTAGCATTCCATTTTTATAATTTTCATTTTCAATTTCTCATTTATTCTGAATTTGAATTCTATTTATCTAATCATGTTTATAACATATCGTAAAACGTTAAATATATTTATTGTTAAATTTGGTAGAGAAATGGGACGTTAAACAAACGAATAATTATTGAGCGTTAATTTCGTAATTCATTACCGTGTTTACTAAGTTAGGATAATCCTAAGATCATCATAGCTAAGATAATGCTAAGACAGCTTTGTTTAACAGTCTTAGATATGTCCTAAGATAGTCCTAAGACTATCCGAAGTTATTGGCTAAGATATGTCTTAGGACAAATATTAGGATAGTTTCATTGACACGGCCCCTGTATTTTAAGAAAGTTAATTATGAAAATATCACAAATCTTAGGAAATGTCCCGAAATGATATCGCACAAGACAAAACAACTTAGGAATTTTTTCAGATTAAAATATCTTGTTGACTCTACTTATAGTGAGGAAGTGTTAAATTTGGCTGTAAGTATTTTGTTGATAAAGGCAATCTTATAACTTCCTGTGTTAAAAGACCCATATTTATACATTTTAAATAACGCACGGTATTGGGAGTTAATTAGTTAAAGTATTCTGAGTAGGGCTTCCGAGACAGCATTTCCTTGTATACCATGAATGAATAATACTTTTTTAAAAATGCTATTAGTATAACTTTACGTTAGACCTATATATGTAATATCCGCCTACAAATGTGCACTAATTCTGTTTCCATATTAGGAAATGATTTATTATATTCATGAACGTAATAAATCTTCTAGTTTGAAACATTCGATTCACTTTTTCTTTTAAATAAACTGTTCGTTACACAAATATCTGTAATATCTACAAATCTGCACTCATTCCTTTTAAGGAAATTCAAAGTAATATTTATTAAATGCAAGAAAGCCTTAAATTCGACTGACATTGAATCATTATACGTCTTTTTCATTATTCCTTTTAAATAAACACAAACTTATCTAAATGCGCGACATATTATTACAAGAGTTATCTTTCGAATATTATGCTTGACCTGTGTGAATTATTAACACGAGTATCACAATTTAAAGGAAATATGCTTAATTTTGACCTGGAAATCATAACTTTGATATATCATCAATTATATCATTTATTTAATACATCTATGCCCAATGAGATGCGATATCCTTCCAATGAAATATAGATGAGTTTTATAGATCATATCGCAAGCCAGTCAGATTGAATGACAAAAGTCAGGTGGTTTTGGACACAGCAGACGTTTTTTATTTAATGTGCTGGATTTACTAAAAATATGTTAGTCTAAAGGCAAATCAAAATATAAATGAAAAATTAAAAAAAAAAACATATATTAAGCAATCTATTAAATGGAAGTCAGAAAACTGTTTGTTGTGAACAAACCGACAGTTGTCTAGTATTTGAGAACCACTCGTCCCTATATATCAAGAAGGTCACCGTAAACCCCTTGTTCTCAAGAGCTTCATAAACAATATGTTGTGAACAAGCTCCAACTACTTATAGTCATAAAATGTTAACAACTTAGTAATTGAGAGGTTAAACCAATATATGTTATTATGTATCCAAATATCTATATCTGCCCAAGTATTGTAGAGTGCTATTATGAACAACTATCTACGAACAAATATTTCAATGAAGGTTTACAGGAAGCTTTTTCTGATCTGAATCAGGGGTAGTCCTGTGTATTCATTTTAAAGATACCACCAACATCAGCTGAAACACGAAATGTTAAATTCACCATAAGAACTGTAGTCTCTTGTCCCTCTCAATATTACAAACTATGATACAGAGTGCGATGATTCAAAGGTAGATAATCCACGGGTAAATGGTGTGACTAAAACAACGCCAAGCACCAGTCCAGGCTACGTATTCTATCCTACAACAGTTTTAGAGGTTAAGACCTTGGGCCTTCTAAAGCTAAGATTGTTTCAAGAATAATCAACCAGGTCAACAAAACTTGAGAATTTAGGTTGATCACAAGTCGCTGATAACAGTATGCTTAGCTTTAATGTTCATTGTATTTTTCATCGAAAACATTGTTTCGAAAGCCGTCCTGACAAAATTATTCGGCTGAAAAGAGATTACTAAACGTCCTTTAATTTTCCATACTCTTAAACGCTCTTTGGAAATGTCTTCATTACTATGGTACAATATTTATGTTTTAAACCTTCGGGGCGCTATTTCCAATGACAATAATTCAATACCATTTACCTCCAATAGCCGCCATTAATTTTCTTCAAGTAGACTTGTTACATTACGTTCCATAAATAGTGACAGGAAGTCAGCAAAATTAAAAAGATAAAGTGATATTCTGTAATCGGCGTGTGGGTGGTGTCAATACACTGATTTATGATTTGAGTTAACACTTGACCGGTATTTAATTTCCAAGCAAGCACCATATCAATCATACAATGTGGGAGTATAGAGATTTACTTAGTAGGCCTTTTGGATGTCTATATTATAGGAGCATTTGTTTTGGTTTTTTTTTTTATTAGGCGAAATCCTAGTTTTAGAATACATTATTACAAATTGATTTCATAAAAACAAGTATTATCCAACAATTGACAATGAAAATTCATCTTGTAGTTCGGTTGAGACATCAACTTATTGGATATCGATTGCCAGATGGCTACAGTGTCCTCACTAAATGATGTTGGCAGTCTTCCTTGCCGCAAATTAAGCAAAGAAATGGAGGTAAAGCTCCTTTCGATTGCCAATAACATCTCATCAAAAACCCTATGTTGGTAGGTTATCCCAATGTAAAGTACCCCTGCACAGAATGCAAGTTACGCGTGAAGGTGGGCTACTAGTCATGCGTGAGTACTGCTCCACTACTCTATCGGAGTGTAAACGCATTTACATATCTTCCATTTAGAAATTTAGAAATGATTAAATTTCCGAAAGATAATATGGGAGACAACTCTAATCATACCAGCAGGGTTACAGACTAATGCTATTACAAACATTTTCAAGACCTTTAAATTCGAATCCGTCTACCAGGAAGTTTATTCAATGTTTTATTATCAATCAGTAGACATGCAAAATATTTTCAAGCGACGTTATTTTGGTTTGTAGAAAGTATCAATGATTAACATACGTTTGACAACAATCTTGCTACTAGAACACCTTGGTAAGAGGAATTGTACAGAGGTTTTCAAAACTTCTTATGTAAATGTGACAAATTGATGTGTTCATATAGTTTCAAAAACCTCGTAACAATCCCTTTAGTATATATTGTACTTCTAATGTCAAGTCATCTGAAAACAAAACACAGACAAGAAAAGTGCAACAAAATCTTTCTTATCATTAGATTTGTAAATTATAAAGTCACAGAAGTCGATTATACAAATAATTACATTGTCAGCCAGCAACACGTCCCTCTTCACTCATCATGTCCTTCTCGGGGGACTTTACAATAAAAGATGAACACTGGAGTAATTAAATCTAAAACTATAAAATGATGAGTGGATCAATTTAACTATTACCATTGGTGAAGATACAATTCTTTATATTCTCGCAAGGCTATCATTAACCCTAATTGACCCCCAGATAATCCACCATCTATTATAGGCATCTCGTGATATCAATATATTAAAAACTCGTTATGGGCGAGGAGTCAGGGTAAACACTGTAAAAGTAAAATTTGACCATCTGTCAAAGGTTGTGCAATGATGATAGAATAACAACACATTGGTCATTCTATATCTTTACGTTAACATTTAAAATTTAATCCAGCTTCAGATAAATATATTGCAGATTTACTATTTAACAATATCTTTTAGATTTTGAATATCAAACCACGGAGGGTGAAAGAAATATAATATACATCGAACTATATAAAAAGACAAAATATCTCGCCAATAATTTAAATGAAAATAAACTATAACAATAAAAACACCCTTATAACTTGAAGTAAATTTATATAATCTTTATACCAGCTTCCTCTAATAAATAAAACTAGTATCATTATAACAAGATCAAGTGGCCTAATTATACATGCTGTGTTCAGAATATAGTTCAAGAATCTGAACGATGTTTAATTAATGAACATTGTCAAGTACAAAGGATCTAAAGAAAACGATTGTTCTTAGATTACTGTTTAATCCCTGCTACCACTTAAACGTCGGAAGGATCTAATCAAGTATAGTGATAGGACCTGATGGCTTTATGATATCCCGCAGGGACTGTTTTATATTGAGCCAATAGGATGATAGAGAATTAACAACTGCAATCGAATTTAGAATACGAGACGTATATCAGTATCAAATGTAGTTAAAACAATATGTTTATATTCTCAAATTAAAAAAAAAATTGTTTAGAAGCTTTTGTTGTTTGCTTTAAAATAAATAATATTTCTGTAAACGAAAACTAAACTAGGTAAGGAAGCAATCCGAAGATTGTTTCAAAATAACCCTCTATTTTTCCACCAATATTTAACAAAGATAGCTTGCCAGGCAAGGTAATATACGCCCACTGGCAGCATTGATTTTGAATAAAAAATAAAATATACATATACTTCTTTTTTAGGATGGTAAATGTACAATGTTACTAAGTTTCCTTGAAATCAGTCAAGAAATATACCTATAACACGGCAATAACCCATTTTAGATTTTCAGTATTTTTGATTGAAGGATTCACTCTTGGGTAATAACAAACAATTTCAACAAAATTCATCAAAATCCGTAAGGAATTGTGCTTGGAAAAACAAGCAAAAACCAAACGCGTTTTAAAGAACAAGGGCAATAATTTTATGATATTTCTTTTCAATAGGGTTTATCCTTGAATGATAATTAAAAATTTCAGCAAGTTCTGTCAAAATCTGTAAAGCATTGTGCCCTCTTCAGTGTTTACGAGCTAAAATTTTGATGCTTCTTTCAAAGCAGAGCAATAACTGATATTAAATATTTTAAGGTTTATCTGATTTTTAATAGGGTTCATCCTGATTCCACATACTCATGCCAAGTTCCGCTAAAATCAGTCAAGAAATGTGACTTGCGGAGTGTTTATGAGACAAAACTTGGAAGAACCAGGGCAATCAAATATTACGTGATTTTTCTTGTTTTCAATAGGGTTCATACTTAAGTGATAATTAACAATTTCAGCAAATCTTGTCAAAATCTGTAAATCATTGTGCCTTCTAGAGGGTTTACAAGCTAAAAATGTTGACCTGTTTTCAAAAACAAGGGCAATAACTAATACTAAATATGTTTCAATTTTCAATAGGGTTCATCATTAGGTGATTACAAATACTCATGCCAAGTTACGTCAAAATCGCTCAAGAATTGTGACTTGTATGTGTTATAAAGCAAGGGCAATAATTCGTATCCACTTTCATGTAAGTATGATAGAGGCCACAATTATTTCACTGTCTTTGATATTTGAGATTGGGAATTGTTGACAAGTTTTTAGAGTTCTAGTTGCTGTTTGTTCAGAATGATATATTAATACTTCTTGCAAAGATACAAAAAACAACTTCTGCTGACTATACTAAGAGGTCTGCATTATTATCAATAACAAAACACTCAGTAACTATTGCCAAATAATAATCAAATATTTCTCCAAATACACATATAGCAAGCTTCAGGTTATGCACCGAAAGCCCATGTTAACAATTAATGTAAATGACACAATTTATAGCAAGTTTTGTAACATTTCTCTTGATAACACTGCCTATATGAACATGTGAAACTTTGAGTTAATAACTGTCAGAAATAGTATATCCATATATCAAGTGCCTCTTTACTTACATCTATTTCTATGTGTATTATAAACAAGTCTTTTATAAACCTATATTTGATACTCCCACTCCTAATAGACAGTAAGACAAAAATATTTCTCAACTACAAAACCATCTAATTGATCCAGATTTACTATTAACAATTACCTAACCTGAAATATCAGCTTCTGCTGGAAGCGGGCGTCCTATTGTCAGCTGCCAACAAACTAACAAAATATTTATTAAGCTAATTGTATTATATTTAAGTTCATTTGAGTCGATGACAATGTAACGTATTATGACGAAATATCAATTTTTATTACTTAAAATCGTAGACAAAATACATTTGAATTTATCTTAAAGAGGGTTTAATTAGGTGAATATTTGATTGATATAAGTTCTATGATACTGTTTTGTGTTTTCTGCCACCTGCTTCACATGAGATAATACCATTGTTAACGAGCTTTTGATTCAAAAACTAATATCTCTTCATCAAAAATTATTTTGAAAGAAACACATGTGACTCGGTATTTTTTATATATAGGCCCAATACCTTTGAGGACATCGACGTCATTTGTTAGTACACCCAATACGTTAGTTTCGTATTTCCAAAATGATTTAAATTTTTGTAATGTACATTGTTTCATCAAAAATAAATACAAAATTCTAGGGCAAGAAGGTATTTTCCACCATTATTAGACCCAGGACATTGCAAAACCACCAGAATTCTGTAAATTGTGGATTCGTTTATGTTTCGAAGATGTACAAGCTGAAACAGATTCAAACCTCTGACACTTTGCGCGAAGAGATAACTATATTTGGTCATAATTACAATAACTACGGTAACACTAATGCCAAACATGTTTTTCAAGAGAGTTCGTTATGCCCTGGGATCCATTGGTTAAGGTTTGATAGACTAACATTGTTTTTTACAATTTAATAATTAGAAGTGCACAATGCGAATGATGAACATATATTGGGTCATGTGAAGAAACGTTAAAGTGTACTTTTTCCATAATACTTTCTCGTATCTGTGATGTGTACTACTCACTTGCAAATGTCTTTCAAGTCCTATCTGGTATAAACGGTTTATTAATTTCGTAAAAATACTGGTAGTTGAATTGATGTAACCCTATTTCTAATATTTAGCAGTAGTTTCTGTTATAAAGTTTATAGATCAATTACATCTGCAAACTGTGCAACTCGAGAAGACAGAAAGCAATTGATGCCGCTAATTACAAGCCAACACTTATTATTTCTGTTTCTATTAACTCTCATCATAACTAATGAGATAAAGGCGTTTCTTCTTTCATTTATTATTAAACTCGATGATTTCCTTGTCTCGATTGCCTCTTCTCATCTCACACCATGGATTCAGTTACATCGATACCTCCATCATTTATACACATTTTAATGTGAATTGGTTTGATTTAATGACAGAACCTATGCGACATCCAGTGTTCATGGTTGGGTTGTAACAGTGAATTTACATTTGTATATGTGTATACCAAACAAAAACTAATTTGGGAAAACTTTAACCGATTTGGACCACTCTTAAAAGTAAAACGAACTTGAACAAGATCCGAAAGAATACGTATATTTCTGTCGGTCTTGCATATCTAATAGTTGTGTAACTTAAATGCTAGATGACCAATTGAATGGCAATTGGGCATGACTAATCAAAAGTCAAAAGAAAACATTACAAGGGAAGTAATCAAAGTTACCAATGGACTTCATCATAGTCTCTTAAAATTCATTATCGATTTTTCAATTAGCCTGCCGTTCTTTTTTAGTTTGTTGAGAAGCTTGACGAAGTGAAGTGACATTGATGTATTTATTCGAGGATACAAGATGTTTTCAAGGAGTTTACAACTTTGATTGAAAGACTCGTTGTTTAATGTGTAAATCAAAGTTAGATTGTAGGCTTTCATATTTTCTTTAAAAAACATGGAAATTAAAGCGGAAACTAAGCCACAAATTGGTGAGAATTATCCTCAAGACATCGAATTAAAATCAACTATAATGGATAGTTCGGGAGAAAAAAATACACACATCACGGCAATTGGAAATGAAAGTCAAAACATTTTAAAAGAAAATGGTGAATTAAAAAGTAAGACTTTTTCATCTTCATCTCATTTAAATTCTGAAACGAAATCCGACAGAAATTGTGTGAGTTCCAGTAAAACACTATCATTTAGTATTGAACGTATGTTAAATTTTAACCCATCGAAAAACTTATCTTCTGAAAAAACTGTTTTAAAACCAAAGGTCAATTTGTCAACTTGTGTGCCTTTCCAACGAGATTCGGCGGAACAAAAACTGAAAGATTCATCACACACAGTTCAAGAAGTAAATTGTGAAAGTGACGTTGATGGAGAAGAAGAGGAAGATGTAGAAAATATTTCAAACTCTGAAGGATTTTCCCGACGTCCTAGTGTTCCAAATAATTTAAGCTCAAATCAAAATGCCGTTGTACCTCTTGGTTTGAATTTGAACTCTAGGCCAGTGTGGCCCTCTCTGTTTTCCTATATTGGAAGTCAGTGGTCTGAATGTAATAGAGACCGGTTTGGGGGTAAGTACAATTTTCAGAGTTATAGATAAAATTTTAATTAAAAAAATACAGTTTTTATTTCTCATCTTTTATTGAAACATTATTTTCAGAAAGTTTTTATGTTTGTCAATGATGTTATTATGAGCGGCTTTGCTCTCGAGATAACGAAAAAAATAACGTAATAGACTTTTTATCAAACCAAGTGGACATTATTTGATTGGTAATTTTACAGGAAAGGTGTGATGGACGATATTGTTTTCAGGGTGTTTAATTATTGGGGTATATATTTGAGACTTGTATTCATCTAAAATGTCCGCCTTCCTGTAAATTATTTATGAATCTTGTGATCGTTGTCTGGTATTGAAGACACGACGAATTCCATTATGTTTTCTATTAGTATATATCTTTATATTAGGGAGAAGGGAGAAATGTAAAGACTCATTCCTGTCTTTTGGAAGAGGACGTTTTTCATAAAATTGCCCCGAATTTATCTAAATTTAACAAATATTATACAACAATGACCCGTGTGCACCAAATACTATCAAATTAAGGAGAATAGAATTATTTTAAACCTTAAAATAGATTTAGTTAAATTTATTTATAAATAATTCTATTTTTTGTTTGCACCAACTAACAATTAACTAAATATATTTATCTCTACCGTAACTGAACTTCTAATTTCCATTCGAACCACAACTATACACAATTTATATATGAAAAAAAACATTGTTGTTGTGTGTTGGAAGTCCGAAACTTTACCTACTCCATCTGGCGTCTTACATTTTTTGCGACAGTTTTAACGGAACTGGTGATTTGCGGTTTCTGTCTATTTCTGAATATTGAACGTTTGAGGGGAGTCGTATTTCAACGTGGGTTCTATCTATAGATCCCATGGTGTTAGGAAATCGGGCTTTTTTTAAAAAAACTGTCGTTTGCTTGACGTAAATCATTTTGAAATCGAATTACTGTTGGTCTGAGGATTATTATTCTATTCACAAAACGCTACAAACATCTGCTAATGGTTGTTTGGTGGACATGTATAAGGAACCAGCTATGCACTGAAATGAAAAACCCGATAGTAGTCTTAAACATCCACATACTTGCAGTCAGTTGCTGTTTCCAGTATATTTTGCTCACTACTAGTTACTAGTAAATTCAACACGGATTGCTTATTCAATCTAAACTTTGATTTAAATTCCTCTTCCGAAAACCATATAAAAAGTCAGGATCTCAACATGTCTATTAATACCGTAACAACTTTAATTTCCCATTCTTTAACCAAATAACAAAATTTTTTAAAAAATGAAAAAAAAGAAATTTGTTGTTTACTGTTGGAAGTCCGAAACTGGTACCTCCCAAAAATCTGGCGTTTACATTAAATTAGCCATTTTTAAAACATTTAGGGTTTCTTCTATTTCTACAAAAAAATTAAAAAACGTTTTGGGGAGTCGTATTTCAACGTGGGTTTATCTTTCCCCTTTGGGTTTTGGAAAATCGGGCCTTTATTTCAAAAAAACTTTTTAATTAACTAAATCATTTAAATCGATTTCGTTGGTCGAGGATTATTTTAAAAAATTATTAAGAGCTACGAACATTTGCTAAAGTCTGATGTAAAGGAAACACAGTTTCATTATTTCGAATCCGTTAACAATTTGTAAAAAGAACTGGGTTGCTGGGTTTCACTTTTTCCAATTTTTGAAATTTTCTGTAAAAGCAAATTATTGAACAATATTATTTCATTTACAGTGATTCGAAGAGTAGGACACCCGTACCAGAATAGAAGTCCTCCCAAACGAAAGAAGCCAAGAACAGCCTTTACAAGACAACAAGTTATGGAGCTAGAAAAGAGATTTTCTCGACAGAAATATCTGGCCTCAGCTGAAAGATCCACACTGGCTAAGGGACTGAACATGTCCGATTCACAGGTCAAGACATGGTTCCAGAATAGACGCACTAAATGGAGGTAGGTTATCGCTCACACTATATTTGCAGATCAGATACATATATTATTCGCTGCAGCCATTGCAACACAACACATATATTCTGAATTTGAAAGTGAAAGGTGGTTTTCCTGATTACGCTTCTATCTATATCATTCTAAATTACCACCAGGTGTCGTACTAACGACCTCACCATAATGTGACACGTGGTCGATATGGAATGTAAGCCAAAGCATTCAAGGCTTGCCGAGTTTGCTAATGCAATTCCGTGGGGTTCCAATAAACGTTGGTTGTCATTGTACGAAGAAAGATTATATTTTCTTACAGGCGTCAAACAGCAGAAGAACGTGAAATGGAGAGACAAGCTGCACAGAAGTTCTTATTGAGTATTCAGAGGGAGGAAAGTCAATCATTATACTCACCTTTATGTTCACCACCATCTTCCACTGGTCATTATCCACCGGGGTTGTCACGTGGAATAGATGTGCGTTATATGGATTCAACATAAAATACAAATATTTCGGTTTTAAGTATATGATGGAGATCTTTCCTCGGCGTATTCTTTTGTTATTTCGTCGAGTGTTAATTTGTGTTTTGCGATTATTATTTTGTAAGTAAGAAAGGTGGAAATTTAGAACACCATTCCGATTAAATTTCAACATTGTGGTGATTTGTCTTCATCACGCCCTAAATGAGTCAATTTTCTAGTTTCTGTTATCCTCGTAAAGATTTCATTTTGTGGGGTTCAATTATATTTCGAGAAGGATTGAATCTTGGAGTTGTAAAAATTTCTCTGGAAAATCATGATTCATAATTACGCTGGATCTCAAAAGTAAACTCATCTTATATTTATTAAATACTATATCATTAACATAATAACTCTAGGCTTGAATTCCAGTAGATATTTACATATCAGTATTATTTACAAGTACATGTATTTTTATTTTTGCATATTAAGATTAATATTAAAATTATTTAAGGTCTGTTTCTTATCTCTATGATGACTGCAGTATATTGTATATTGATTTGAGTAACCATGGAATGACCATTTATCCAGAGCCAAAGCCTTGTATTCAACTTTTCAGCTTCCATACAGCAATTTTCAAAGGGGATTCTGTCTTCTCGAATGAATGGTTCGTTAGAAAAACTCCTCGTAATGTTTCGTGAAGAGAGGTTAGAGCCGCTGTCTAATCGACAGCTTTCGTTAAACGCGTCGTTTCACATTGATAGTCAAAGATTGTGCTTGTTAAAATGGTTGAAATTCAAATTAATATGAAGTAAACACAACCACAAATACGCCTTACACTGATACCTGAACAGCAGTTTGGAGAGAAACGTTAATGATAACTTTTGAAAATCGTGACTATTAAACAAAGGAAAAATCAAAGCTATTACGATGAAGGTCTCAAGTCAAATATCACTTGAATTCTCTTTTTACGCTATTTACAGAACGAAATGTACTGAGAGCACTTAGAATTATTACAGACCATTAATTTCTTATGCTAATAAAATTAATAAGCCATTAAAACAAATTAAACAATAACCGTTCATTTTAGACAGAATTCATATCATTCAACGATTTCGATACAATCTCACTGCCGTTTTTTATTCACTAACCAAATGAACAGCCTTTTAATGGAGTGTTTGTGAAAATACGGGCTATTTAATGATCTTAAAACACTCAATCAATTAGTTGTCTCCCTTGAGTCTATTATCAAGGAAGCGCCAAATTACGGCAACACAAATTTCCCCGACCCCCAATCTGCTTCCAGTAACTGGGGAAGTTTAATTACATCTAAACTAATCTAGTCCTATCCATTATTATCAACTGAAATTCCCTCTGGACCCTTTAATTTAATTTTTACTCTTTAGTTAAAATTGATGAAGAATAGGCAATGTGATAAATATCGCACGGTGTATGACATTTGAATATGCAATTAAATTTATTTCCGAACATAAATATTCTGTTATCATATATTTAATATTATTGCACATTGAAAGACGGTTCCAATATATAAACACTTTATCACAAATTTGTACCTTTTTCTATCCGTCACATGTAAGGAGTACTTGTAAGAAATTGAAATAGTTTTCTGGCATATACCGACCTGTGTTAAAATATCGAGCTATCATTACAGGTCAAAGCAAACCATGGTCGGTTAATTTGGAAAATACACACACCATTTGGAAATTGACTTTCATTTAATTAGTAAGAATTCATTAGTAAATGGTTTTAATTGATTAATAATGGGGGACATTTTGTGTATTTTTGTTCCAATAATTACGGCATGTTTGCAGAAATGTGCAGAGTTAAATTAATTAGCTTAAAATCAAAGATTGATAACGTTTCATTTCACCGAACATTAAACATCTGTCTCGTTTAACCACAAAATAAAAAACTTTTGAGTTTTACGTCCCGTATATAGATCTGCGTCCCTTGTGCTAGTGGAGAAGGAAATTCTATCGGGAAGAGACCGATTCACCAGTAATCATTAAAATTTAAAATCATTAAAATTTTAAATAGCCAATAACGACAATGGGACCTTAGTTTATTTCTTTATTATTCTTATCCTGTGAGCCGAGACAGAATAATCACTACAAAATACACAAAATAGATTCAAGTGTAAAACGAAAACAATGTACCAAAACTACAATGATATACTGTACACGACGTCGGGATGGTGAAAAATTATTTGTTTCAACTTATTACTTTTTATATATAGAATGTGGTTGTTATATCAAGTTAAAATTCAAGTAATGCAGAGTTCGAGACCGTTATCTGAGCCAAGTCATGTATAAAAACGCATACCAAACGCACTAAAATTAAATATAATTTATGCTACTGATCGATTCATTTTTGTGTAGAAGAATCGTCAGTAGAATCACCAAGCGCCTTTCTAATGGGGCAATAAACTTGATTCACGTGTGTACAAAGCGTTAATACCACTGACTTTTTATGTATCTTGGAATGCTTAAGTCGACGGTTTCAATACAATGCATAGCAAACCAAATGCGTTCAAATAACAAACAAACTAAGCAATGGATCTTATTACAAAACGGTTAACAAATTTGATAAATATCATAGAGTATATCTCAAAGGATTAAGACTATTAATTGTTAGTCAATATTTATACGAATATCCTAATAATTCATTAAGGTTTAATAGAAATATCACAGCGATTTAACAACCTGTAAATTATCTTCAAATGGATCTTAACACTGGAAAACTTTGAGTGTAACTTGTCAATTGTTATTGACACCACTAGCCGATATCCCTTCTCTCAAACATATAACATAGCGACTCTACGGTTACTACATTTTTGTAAAAAATATTGCATCTCTATGGTAGTGTTTAACTTGTTAAACTCATTGGTAACTAATTTTGAAAACAATTTGGTCCAAGTCTGTTGATATCGAATTAATAGAGTTAAAAATGGGTCAATTCCTTAATTGTTTAATTTACATTGTATTAAGTATACCAAAAGATAACCACTGCACCTTGTTGATCGATTGACATCGAATTTGTCTAGTTCAGAAATTGTGTTTGGAATCGGTAAACTTCAAGCGATTGATCCTTTGGGATGGTTATGGTTTCCTTGTCGTGATTTGACAGGCGTGAGAAGGCACTTCAATAATGAAATTCTATCTATCGCCTAAATACTGTTAATTTGTGAGTCGTCATATTTAATAGATTATTCACATGAAAGAGTCAAGGGACCAGATAGTTAAACATCTTGGTGGCGATTGTAATGCATTGAGAGCAGCGAATAATTATCAAGTTGTATTCCATCACAGCAGATCTCCAATCCTCCATATAATCGTTAATGTTACAACAGAAAAGAAACGAATTCATAAATGTTATGTTTGTACAAATACATGTAACATAAACTTAATGGACCAAATTAATCACATTTGAAATTGAATTGAATCTTTACATTCAATATGGATTTTTTCCATTGTCGATATCGTAAAAGAAATCCATTCCAATTTCATTTATTCTGCTATTTTTCTGAAAGGTCTGCTTTTTTAAATCTTTTTTTTTTGTATGTCCATTTCTGGATTTAAACTATGGTTCAAGAGCTTCAAATGAGACCTTCTAGCCTAACCCTTTGTGGCTCGGACACTTATGGCCACGGTTATGGCCAATACCAATTTCTTTCAACAGATCTTATGGTGGTTATTATTCAAAAATCTGTTTTTATAACTCTTCACCAGATTCTGAAAGAATTCCCTTTAAATAAACACAGTTCTTACAGTCAGCATTTATGTCAGACATGCGTTAAGCATTCAATCTTCCATTTATCTTAAACAGTATAATCTTCAGATACACAAGACGATGAATATTATTGGAAGAGAGACAAAGGTCTCTAATTCTCAATTACTTGTCAAAATAAATTAACTCGTATTAAAAACATATAAAACAGACAGCAATTTTACACCATCTTCTTTTCTTAGCTATATATTATGGTCGAATGAGAACATCATAGCTGCTTTCTATAGAACATTTCTTCGGAATTTTAATGAATGATTTCCTTTTTTTTCATTGTACCTTTTTACACATAGTTTTTGAACTGAAAACCAATTTTACGCTTCTGGTCTGGGTTTTGATTGGAAGAGGACTTTGTCTTCATTTTCAAACAACAAAGTTTAAAATATTTGGCACTACTGTATCACCATAAACTACCCGAGACAGTATCAAAGTTTGAAATATTTGGCACTACTGTATCACCATAAACTATCCGAGACAGTATCGCACTTTTAAGAGTGTTCGTTAATTGCGACTAGAAACTTTCATTCCTAGAAATGTCAGACTTTCAGAAAATATTAGTTCTTGCTTCGTTAAATTACAATGCAGGTATGGCAAATACATAAAGTAGTCGATTGTTATTCTTATTATTCCCTTCTCGAAACCTTGTGGGAAACCGCCTTTAAGAAGTACCATTCATTTTTGAGAAGGTCTTTAAGATCATGTTTCATTCTCGTTTCATTTAACATCTAGTTAATAAAATAATTCAATATAATAGCTGAATAATGCCTTGTCTAACTTTATAATCAATGATAATGTTTTATTGTGTATTTGATTTAAACGGACAGCTAAATATAATTCTTTCTTCTTTACTGATATTACAAGTGACAACTTAATAATAACCTTAGCAACTCCCTTAAGATGATCTGAAGGAAACTTGTCGATTACGACCGAAGTCGGTTTGGTGCGGCTTCTTGATTGTAACCCGTGAAAGAGACAATTCGACCCCTTAATTGTAAGCCGTGGAAAGAAAATAAATTGGAGAGAATCGAATTAGGCTTCTTCATAAATTGGTATTAATATGACCAATGGGGCTATTCCAAAACATTGTAATACATACATTTGTTGAGAAAAGCAGTAAATTAGGATTGCACATTGTTATTACGCAATATTTCTAAGTAAATACTCAGATTGAATTTAAAACAACTGTAACTGTTTGTCCCCTTGTAACTGTTTAGGCACCATGTGTATGATTGTACAAAACCCTTGTCTGATAGCTAAACAAATGATAAATTATCATGTTTAAAGAAAGCCGCAAGGTTAAATATTCAAATTATACTAATATCGAAATAGTGTGAGAGTTAAATAATTATGGAACATTGCATCAAAATTTTCGTGATATGAAATTAAATTACAGTGCGAAAGTGAAACCCTTGAGAATATGATACCAAAGCCATAGCCATAACAGCACAGGCAATACCCAACTTTACTGGTTGATCAATTTGATTTGATAGCCATATAACCTGGAGGTCAAGGCAGAGGTTGTGCTTTTACGTGTATGCAACCATTAGAATCATTCATCAAATTTCGTTTAAGACGCGATTTGGATCAAAATTATAATTGAATCAAAGAAAATCAAGCAAGTCAAAGATAATCAAAGATATATAGCAATTTGAGAGATAGTCCTATTTGCAAAATATCAAAGCTGCCATCTGACATCTAGTCAAAAATTAAAACAAAAACAGCAAGCAAAAGAAGATGAGGTGGGTATACAAATTGACCAATCAATAAAATAATACATTAAATTACAAACCGATAGATTGCTCTTTAGTCAGTTTTTCTATGAGAAAAACGCATTCTAGGGATATTTATTTCACATTAAAAACTATGAACCTATCTAACATTTTTTAATCACGCTCCAACATGTACCTAGGGGGCCTTTAATATAATTAGTCTACCCATCAATAACCCAAACAAATGTTATTGAAATCGTTAAGATTGCTTTAATAGCTCTTTCTATGCCCTCTGAGATGCTACTTTTAAACACATTAAATATCATTAACCCTTAATATCCCAATTTCAACCAGCGGCAATTCTGAATGTGTCCAGTTTTGTCTGCAGATAATATTAACACCTTCTTATGGCTCCTAACTTTCAGAGTTAAGAATCCTGACAATCCATTGCTTACCATAGTTGAATGAACAGAAATTATGAGTGTTTTAGGCACAAACGTTGAAGTGGTGTATTCATTTCAGAAAACTTCAGCAACATTAAAGATGGTATGCGCCAGCTGAACAATAACAAGAATCATATTATCGCTCTTTGGGACTGATGGTAAAGGGTTGGTTCTGTACATGCCGTTATTTTCTCTGTTACAATGGCTTATGTGGGTTTTATTTTTGGGGTATAAATTCCGATTACCCCGAATAAGTCATCTTAAAGCATAATTCCAGTCGACTGAGCTGTAGATGGAAAGGTAAAAACCAGGAAAGATAAATTACTGGTGGTAGAAAGGATCCTTGTAAAACATAGATGTTTCTTTCTTATTCAGTCAAATTACAGATTTGAGAAGTAAATCGGCGCATAACCCCACTTTTAATATCTAATTATGGACATAATTTTTTTCTAGATTTTATATTCTGCAATCTCTTCAGACTGACTGGGTTGATGATTTGTATGGACTTTTTAATAGTATACGGTCAGTGTAGGACTTTTACCTATGTGGATAAAATGCATAAGGTTGGAGTTATCGACACCTTGTCAAGTCAGTCCAAGCTTGATATAATTCATAGTGTTAACTTATCGAATAAACTGTCCTTGGTTTCAATAAAAATTAAATTATTGTTGATAATATACGACAGAGTTTAAAACTGGTTGTCATTTAATCAAGAACTAACGGGTCTAGACGCTGATAAAATATAGATGAAATAAGGCGAGTGTCTGACACATTAACTGAGAACTGTTTAAGAAAGCAATAAAAGAAATTGAACACTTAACACTTTGTATAAGAAGAGGTGCGAAAGAAGTAATTTTATCGTCCAAGTCGCACCAAGTTGGACTGAGTTGGAAGTAAAACTCAATCCTCTGATGTATGATGATAATTTAATGTTGTCGCTTTCTTGTAAAGTTGACGTGTTTCTATAATGAATTGTTTACACCTTGACTAATTCTACTTTCATTTTATTTCAAGACTTTCAGTATTTAGACGGACTCTATTAAATAGAAATAACTGGACTGTTTAAATTATGGATAGATTTCTCGCTTTATTGTCTGGAAAACTTCTTTAATTTTCAACAAAAAGATGGGATCGTTAATGCGATTGTTGAAATGTAATTTTGTAAGTTTGAAGATTCTGTAGGAAAAAAGGTATGGAATAAGGAGTACGGATGAATGAAAAAAAAACACACTTGACAAAAACACACTTGACAAAAACTATTTTGTCCAATTTTCTGTTTGGATACATGTATTGGAATTTCTATTTGATATACATGTATGGCCATCAGATAATGTTTTTATTGTTAAGCTTCCTGAATCACTTCGGCAAAGTACATATAATTCTGTTTTAGAACTAAATCAGACCTGCACATAGCAGATTAAACATCGACTAACTTTCTTGAATGACATATTATAGAAAATGTAAGTAACGACTGCAGATCTCTTTCAGCGGCTCTTAACTGGGTGGAATATAACTAACAGCTAGTTTAAACGACAAACTGATCGTATTTAGATAATTCATTGTCAACTAATCATCCAAACAACTTTCAGAAATGACTCAAGCCTTTTGGGAAGGTTTCAATTTTCCGAGAAGTGTTTATCGGGTGTGAGATGGCACGTTATGTGTGAAATTCTATCTCCTTTCTACGGTTTTTCATTCCAACTCTATAAATGTTAATGGGTATTTCACCATCATTCGTGTGAGAGATGATCAGAGAAAAATGGTGTCTGCAACTCTTTAAAATAGATATAGACGCAAATCAAAATAAATGTCCCTATTGTAAACCTTCAGTTGAGGAAGCGTAAGTAGTTAAAAATGAAACCTATGATATCAGCGTTGGAAATGGTAGTACAGGAGGACTTACTGTACTCATTGAAAGTCAGTTCAACAACAACAAAATTAACAGAGCTGCGTTCGTTAACCTGATACGTATATTTCTGTCCTTTTCCAACTCTAGATGTCGTTGATCAAATATAATGGTGAGTCGACTGGTTATCTAAAGCATCTCATCTTGCCGACTATACAATTGCGCGGGCAACAAGCTAGCTGCCAAGTCCCAGAGTTGTAGCTCAGGTCGACTTAATCTAAAGATTCCTTCAGATTCTGAATCTACTCCCGTTCCACACCCTTAAATAATAGTGCATACAAAACATATGAGTAAAAACAAGCATATGT
This sequence comes from Nipponacmea schrenckii, assembly GCA_030562195.1. Classification (NCBI taxonomy): domain Eukaryota; kingdom Metazoa; phylum Mollusca; class Gastropoda; family Lottiidae; genus Nipponacmea; species Nipponacmea schrenckii. The sequence goes on from JAUJPP010000007.1 coordinate 29,701,272, forward strand.
GGTGAAAGTTAAGTTTTTTTTTTATTCTAAGGTGTTAAAAATGTCGGGTTGGAAACATTTCAATGAATGTAAATAATAACCGTCTTATCTCTACATGTACCCAAGACAATAAAAACTCATTTCCCCCAAACTTCACAAAAAACAATTTTAATTTCATTTACTGCGACTTTTTTTACTAACGTGTATTGGAAAACACATTTTTTCTTATATTTTTTAAGTGACATTTAACGTAATGATACTTTATTATTCATGAAGAAATAACACCTTGCAGAGGAAAGAAATTGAACTGCTTCTAGAAACAGCATTAGTTTCCTCATTGTTGATTGCCAAACCCCAGGGGTTTGTTTGACTGGTACCCTAGGGAATATTGTCATCCTATTTCCTAATCTATCAATCAACAAGACAGTCTTATCTCCGTCTAACATGAATTATAAATGAAGAGTATAATCGGAAGGTAAATAAGGAGAATTATCTCCACTCGAGATGACGTTAGTTTCTTTCAGAAGTCATGATCTTGTTAACTGTTCGCGTATGAATACATGTAATAAATGTCTTAGATTGAGAAAAGATATGTATCTAAGTATGAACGATTAGCATTTGAGTAATAGGGTGCAATTCGAATTTGAAAATCATAATTATTCTTATAAAGATATCGAAAAGATAAGATTATCCATATGAACTATTGTTCAATGCGTAGTGTTTGGACTGATAATATTTGACTTAAATAAAAGAAATTCGATGCTTCATCTTAATAGTGATATTGTTGAAATAGCAAATGCTTTAACATTATAGACCAATTTACTACATCCGTCTCATTTATTACACAGACCTCCTATAGTTAGACAAATGATATTAGTTTTAAACAATGATTACAATTAAAGAGAATCGTGGATATTAAGAACTGAAAGTTCCAGGGATTCTGCACAGACCTCGGGATCTAATTTCAATGCAAATCATTGCAAACACAACATATTTTCAGCTTACGATATAAACCATGTTGAAAAGTATATGGAAATGAATAAAAACTAATAGGATTAAAGATTCATCTTAACATTGCATTCAACTAGCGGTTTTCGAGTTATTGCCCTCGACTTATTAAAAATATTGTTTGCTTATTCAATAAAAACTACAATTATTGTCTGATTTCAATTAAATTCGGCTTTATAATTTCTAATGGAGGGATATTGGTCAAGTTCGAATTTTATAATTTTCCGATTGAAATTAAAAACAGTTATTGCCCTTGACTTCGTAATCAGCACTGTGTTGGACGAGTTAAATATTTGGTACAGCCCTTGAAATACTGAAAATTGATCTGCAAACTTGGCGTATCTTTCTAGGCGACCACTTGCTGAAATTGGAACAAGAACTAATTAATAGATCGTTAAAAGTGAAATCTTGCATAATTGCGGTATAGTCTCATAGAAATAATCTAAATGTTTATACGTGATGGAAAACCATGTGAATGATATCAGACTAGAACTGTTTATAAAATGTTATTTATAAAATATAATATCTGGTAAACAATTTTGTCATCAATTAATTTTATATCAAAAACATTCCGTCTTTTCCAGTGGTCATGTGGTTTATACTAAATACACTAAATGATTTGCCTCAATCGTCACCTTGTACCATAGTTTGTATATATCAGTTTAGTTTAGAACCAATACTGTTGAAATATCTAATGATTTTTATTATAGCTTTATGGTTTATTATCATGTATTATTCTAGAAACAAGATGCGGCCATTAAAATTGAAACAAAAGTTAGTAGGTACCAGAGATGCTCTCCTGTAGTTTAATAATTAAACCAATGCGTTTTTGAACTAGAAAATCATCAGTAAGCTTGCATAGTGACTGTGAGGGACACCAACAACACACTGTTTCTATGTTTATAAATATAATAGATTTTGGGGGTGTTACAGATAATGTTTAATATGCGATCTTATTTCAGATGGTGTTGGTGGCGGTTAATGTTAATAACAGAGACCAAGTAATTTTTTTATTTTATTTGGTGATCGTTGGTAGTGGATTAGGATCTAATTTCAGATGTACAATCTCCTATTTATACCTGAAATCTGACAAAAAGCCTCAATCTCTGCCAAGAAAAACATTCTAGGGTGAATTTTCTTGAAAATTTGGATGACTGAGACCATTGAGTTTCGTTCATATTCATCAAGATGGTGTTTAGATTTTTATAAATAATGGGTAATTGAAGGTTTAATAAATGGTATAGCAAATAACTAGGCAACATTCTATTGTAACTCGCTTTAGCACGGCTTGCAGAAGGTGTTTCTGAAATTCTCAAATTGAAAAGTTTGTAATAGAAACTGACATGTTCTAGAATTGATATGATCATGTAATATAATGTATATAAATAAAATATAAATATATCATAAACTGTTTATTGGAAGTGATGATAGAAAGATACATTTACAAACACAACTCTATTAACACTTCACTATCTGACTCTAACTCGTATCTTAACACTAAATTCTACACCAACCCTCTTGATATAGACCACGCTTAATAAACCATTAACACTTTCAACTTATATTAAAATTTCACAACTTTCTTTTCTAGATAATATTCGACTGTGTAATAAGAAGACCTTTGTTTAAGCAGTAACGTGAACACCTTGGCGTTTGAACATCTATTTGTTTAAATGCTTTACAAGTGAGCTGTAAATCAATTCTAAAACCACCTGCAGGTCGTGTTTTGAAAAATGTTTTTAAGAATTTTAAATTAACATGTACATATTAAATACCCCATCCATAACATTAAAGTCCATCCACAAAAAGCAGTGAAACATTCTGGATTATTTACGATGGAGATGATGGACAATGCCAGGTCTACGGAAATAATAGGCGACAAGAACCTATGCAATAGGCTCTAATTAAAACGGTATTTCGTGCTCAATCCACATAACTGTATTCAGAAATTTAACAATTGCGACGAATCTGCAAAGAACGTATTGGTCCACAATTTAGATTTTGAATCAATGAACTTGGTTTTTTCTCTTATCAAGAGCATAATTTATATCTAAATTTTGAAATTTCTTTCATATACTATGTACACGATATCAAAAATTATTGAAGTAGCGTGGAAAATGTTTGAAACAGTTTAAATGAAAAGATTTAAACATAAGTGATTTGTAGTTGACAGATAGTAATGTAAATATATATTAAATATAATACAAATATAACGTTGATTCCACACATCTGCACTGCAATTTACATTTTCAACCTCTAATTTATTGAAAACAGAACGATAGTTCAGTAGGAACAAACAGTGAACCGGTTTCTTTGCTTATTAAGTCGTCTTTTGGACAGAGAACACCCATTTCCTGGCAAGGATTGGTCATCCCAAATACAAGTCATGTCAACGGCATGAAATAAGCTCTAGTCAAATTGAACAAATCAACATTGACATTCAGAAACCAATATGCTTTAACGCTATTTTGAGCTTTGAAATAAGCAATTTTTTATGTTCTTTTATATCCTGTACCATCGTGTACAAAAACAACCAAATTATATTTTTGCAGGCAGCCCCAGGGTTGCTTTCCTTAGACATCTCCCTCCCCGCGTATAGTTGATGTTGTATAACTTAATTTTGAGATCTCAGGTATTAGTTATTTTACTTTTGAATGTTGACGCAAAGTGGGAATACGTCAAGATAATCAGTTGTCGAATTGGTTCTTTGAGTCCCTTATCTTATAATAAACAAATCAAAAATAACTTATTGAATAAAGTGACGTTTTGTAACAGATTTAACTAGTTTGTGAAAACTTTGTAATTACATTAACAAATATGATCAAGTCAAAGAAAATAACATAAATCAGTAAATATAGTTTCGGGGAGGACGTAAGTTGATACTGAAGAACTCTATATCAGTGTTCTGTGAGATACACCACACCACTTGTACATTATGATAACTTCTAATCATTTAGAAACTTTTCCTTTAATCTTAAATTCTTATAGCGATTAGTGATAATAACATCTCTTTGAAAGGCGATAGTGTTATAAAACCTATTTTCTCTCGATTTAAATATCATTTCTGTAGAAGCACCATGAGCATAAATGGACGTTACTGTTTGTCCATAAAAAAGAAATTCAAATTTATACTTCTATTTGCTAGAAAAGTAGACCGTCTCTAGTCATGAAGATTGCGAGATAACGATGTAAATCCATATATACGTCTAACGGTAGTATTGGTACTGATATAAGGCCAATTAAACTGTCTATTATTTTGATATCCAGGGAAGTAAAAAAAGGGTATATTATTGTAGACAAAAGAAAAAACACAATTGAATTGAAAATAGGAAGATAACTGTCAGACAAAAGAAAAAGCAATTTAAATAATTATGGACTGGAATTGGCTTGAAGTTGCCATTCGATGAATATAACTAGTAAGATAAATTTAAAGATGTTATTTAGTTAGAATATTTATGACATCTTTACTAAATTGCGACAAATTTGTTTTTCCCTCGAGGACGTTTTATTACCTTAGAAAGAGTAGTTAAATATTAGGTGTTTCTTTATTGCCTTACTTTATAAATATTTAGATGTGTCCGATTCCAGACGTTGTCAGAAAAAAAGAAATAATTGAAGCTAAAATAACTTTGACAGCCTCTGTACTGGCTCTAATAATGATACACTTGGAGAGAAACCAGTTTCTTATCCGCACACTACACATGTTTTAGCATTTTTATTGTAAATATTTAAAAACAAAATTGAAATGGTGTTTGATTAACAGAATTCTAAGGCGTTTCTTTTTTTTTTAAAAATATCATTCAAGATACAAACAGGGTTTCCAAACACAAAATTTAATTGTCGCTCAGGTTTGCAAACAATACTGAAGTAAAGCGGAGATATATAATTTATTACAAGATACCCAAAATATAAGACATTATTTCCAACATCTTGAAAATATTCCGATCAGAAACAACCTGGAGGATTATCCGAGTCGTTTTATCAAGACCGAATCACTCAAATTGTTAGGGTGAGTGCTTGAAATTCTGTCCTCTATGCGTCATTTCATTTTTGATCTTTCTTGAGATTAGGCCTGTTTGATGGATATGACATTGCCTGTATTGCGTCTTGTAATAAAAGACATATTCATACTACCCAGTGAGACGAGACATTGTAGAGCCATAAAATAATATTACATTAAACTGCTCGGGATTACATAATTCTTTGAGACAGTATTTTTTGTAATTTTTAAATTTCAAACAATAATTTCAAATTATCAATAACAGCATTAGATCTATTCGCTTTTTTTTATTATTCAGAACATCCGTAGAAAAAAATAAAATACATTTCTTCAATATCTAGACAAACGAAAAACAATTTTCCCTCTTTTTTATGTGTTATATAATTGATTTAAAACGATGAGGGATAAGAAATGGAATAACAATCGACTTTAACAGACAGATCTTATTGATTACAAGACGTTCAAATAAAACTCAGTAAACGATCCGCCATCTAATTAGATTAACATAAAGGCGGGACAATATCTTCTACTTATTACCGCGCTATTATCGTATTAGCCAATCACACTACACCTTTAAACCATCAAGGGAACAACTCATTACCACACTAATACCGTGCTAACCAATCAAATTACATCTTATAAATATCTTGGGATGAATTCTTTCGTTTTCTTGTTGACATATTCTAAGTGGTCCCATGTGGAATTCTGAGAAAAACAAGAAAATCTTTCTAATTATCTTAACATTAATCTTATAATACAATTTGCCTATTCCTTAACAGAATTTTTATTTCAAACTTGGGATGGATGTGTTACTACCTGTATAAGAGAGACACTCACAGTTTTTGTATGGTGTAGCTAAGAGTATATTCGTGTTAAATAAAAAAAAGAAATCGAAGTCTTAGCACAACTCAATGTTTTTATTTAAAATGGATTCTATATTAATAACATTCAAGACGTCAAAACCTATTCCAACTAGAACAGTTCGTAAAATTTATTGAATATTCATAAATTGTGGATCTTTTTTATTAACCATGGATGACGACAATAACGAAATCCCAAAAGACACGTCAACGGACAATGCCAAAAAGGATTTAAAATTTAGCATCAGAAATATTCTGGGAGATACAGCCTCTTCTACTTCCGGAAATAAAGACAAGGACATAAGTTGTGATGAGGAGAGAAATGTAGATGATCGTGTTGCTTCACCAAATAAGACCTTTGTTCCTTTTATGCCCTTAAATTATGTGCCATTTGTGAACAATTCAGAATCTTCGGCTGTTATACGTGTTCCCACTCATAGACCGCATCCGATTTTACCTTTATGGGGTAATTATGGTGTACCCTGGCTTGACGTTCGACGTGATAGGTTTGGTGGTGAGTATGTTCTTTAGAAACTGATTTCAGAGATTGTCGGTAAAACAGTCACAATTTCTAGTTGCACTAGGCCGATTTCCTATGATGTTTATAAACAGATTTGAGCAGATGTTACACATGAAAAAATGAACCAAAAAATTGGCTTTAAAGAAATGTTAACTAGTGAAGTTTTAGTGGTATTTATGTACGACCACAGGCTCTATTCAATCATAAGAATGTTGCAAATAGCAACAAAAAACTATTCTGAATCATTTTAAGATACAGAACTTCGTTGTTGAATAGTAATTGCATGTAAATGTACATAATGTATAATTATAAACTTTTTTTTCAATAGCGGTATTAATGATATATAATTGTACAATGGTTCAACAGTAAATAAACACTAAGATAGATAGACTATTTGACTAATTGGTCATAATACTACAGAAATGATATATCAACAGAAAATAACAATAGCCATCGATATGTTTACCTTAAAGGCATTTTTCTAAATATAAGAATAATGGATATATTATAAACTTTACCTAATAATAATTTTACCTTTATATTTGGTACTGTTTTGAGATAAATAAGTTAATATACAATTTTATAAATTTATAGTCTAAAATTCAAACAAATGTGAATTTATACTATTTAATTTTAAGCCAGGAACCTAAAAGCCTAAAACATTCCACGCTTAATGAAACTACTTATCTATATCTATATATATATTTCAATATTTAGGCCCTAATTTATTTTGTTCGCGCATTTGCACTCCCATTTATCCGCTCTCAACATTTTCGTTTGATATCTTTTTTTTTTTTTTAAATTAATTCTGTTAAGTCTTTATCACATTTAAATTTCCTGACTACCGTCTTTCACCTATTTATGTTTGTCATTGTAGTCGTTCGAAGAGTTGGTCATCCATATCAAAACCGAACACCACCAAAAAGGAAGAAACCACGAACTTCATTTTCCAGGCTACAGATAATGGAACTGGAAAAAAGATTCCATCGCCAAAAATATTTGGCATCGGCAGAACGTTCCAGTTTAGCAAAAACTCTGAAAATGACAGATGCTCAAGTAAAAACTTGGTTTCAAAACCGACGAACGAAATGGAGGTGGGTCATATTTAAATTTCATGTCTTCGATGTTATTATCAGCTTATTTAATTTTGCAGCAAAAGAAATCAAATATTTTTTATTAGCTTTTACAATGTCATCTGTGAAAAGCGACATAACGAGGTATAAATATAAAGGGAGGCTAACACTTATTCTGTTCGAAAAAATAAATGTGGTTTTGTTCAATTGAGGGTTTGAAATATATTGTTAATGGTTTCAACAAAAATACAATTTTATGCATTTAGAAAAAAAAAATTGTTTTCTATGCAGCCTGTAAAACGATGAAATTACAAAGGGAAGCTACCGTGTATTCTATAAAAATAAATGTGGTTTAATTGGTACCGAAAATGAATAATTGGTGCCAGCAATACTACAAATATGACCATCGATTTATATTAATTTGCTAATAAATATATTTTTGTGAATATGTTAAATCATAGTTTGGGAAATCAAGTTTGTACCTACTCTTGACCTGGCTACACAATTTGTTTTTCAAGCTATTTTCTCGTAAGATGTTTATAAAACGGAAGACGACATTTTTTTTAATAAAGAGTGATTTTTATTAGCCTAAATCACACGCAAGCACGGATTATGTACGTTTAGATTAAAATGGAAAAATATTTTTACTTTGTCAAATTACAATACTGTTGCAAATATCTTATATAATTACTTAACTGGGCTGATGTAAACATATATTTCGTTTCCATTCATCATCAGAAAATACATATTTAATTACTTGTAGAAGTCATATTTAAAGGCCAATTCTTTTATTCCTATTCATTTTCTTAGTTTGGTTTATTGAAAGCGGAATTAACTTATGCGACCTTTAAACTGATAAAATTGCAAAATCGCGCACGAAAATTGATGAGAGTGAAATTTAAAATTCAAAATCCAGCAAAATCCAAGACTCACACCCATCCTTCATGCTAATAACGAATACTAGTACTATGAAAGTCTCAGTTACAGGACGGACTGGACGGACTGGACGGTATATTGATGTCTAAAATTCCCACCGCCATCCTGAAATTCATGGCTTCGAGGAATTTGAAATTAATATAATTCATTATTATATTAATATTGATTTTAATATCATTTATTACAATATTAAATATTATATTTAAGGCGCCAAACTGCAGAAGAGCGTGAAGCAGAACGACAAGCAGCTAATAGATTAATGATGAGTTTGCAGTCTGAATCTTCCAATACCATCTATGATATCAGAGACCCATTGTGTATGAATAACACTTCATTACATGCATTACGGAACCTCCAGCCGTGGGTTGAAGACGCTAGTCGTACGTCAAGTTAAAACGTTTAGGTGAAATTATGGAACCGAACAGTTTTAAATCTACATGTGCTAAGGTGAAATTTAGTTGTGTTTTGAAATCTGGAATGAAAGACCTGCAGCTCTTGCCGATACTACATTTGTGAACTTCTACTTATTTAAGTGATATCATTCATTCAAAGATTGCAGAATAGTCAGGACGAAGGTGTCAAGATAATTGAAATTCCATAGTCTTTTAAATGCTAAAAATAACCAAAAATGTCACTATTAAAATAGTGCTCAGTATTAATTGTAGAAAAATATAGAAATATTTAAATTTTTCTAAATCCCATACAGAATATCCCAAGCTTTTATTTCAATATTGTCAGAGTTTCGGATATAATTTAAGCTGTTTTCTATTTTGAAAATAGAGTTTCTCAATGACCAAATTCAATGGTCCACAAAAAATCTTTCGACAAGAATTGGTTGTGATTGTAGGTTTCTGCATAGAGAACTATTATATTTACGACATAATTGATCGTACGATTATTTTGTGGAACTTGGCCCATTATATTGTTGTAATACTTATGTATATGTTATATTGTTTTATAGTTTTACAATGTGCTGCCATATTTAAACTTGTATTAAATACTTAAATAAAACCGTTTAATTAATCTGGACAGATGCATGGATTTTCTCGTGGTTTGTAATTTCATATTCTTCAGTTTTGATTTTACAATGTTTTATGAGACTAAGAAATGTACATGCAATTTAATTATTTTCAAGTGAAAAAGGGTCATTGTAACCAATAAAACAGCCATCACCAAGAATAAAAATATCAAATCGGAAAATAAATGGTGTTATATCACGATTTTCGTATTTTATTTCACAAAATTGTTGCCTTTTATGCTCTGGCTTTCAGACTAACGCTTGTATTTCACATATGCGCAACAATTTGTTATTTAAATGAAAGTCAGAAGTCTGTTCTATTTTCCATCAAAAGTTTGGTCTTTTGGACGACTTCGTGAATACCACTTCATTAGATGCATAACGGAACATCCAGATTCAACTTGTGAATTTAACTAACCAACGGTTTTAATCTACATGTGCCAAGGCGAAAACTTGATTTCAGCTACCTTCGGCCAGAGGACAGCCTGTCTCAAAAAAGTTTCAATGCAATTATTCTACAATCGTAGTTGTACTTTATGTAAATTAATATTGCTCAGAAACATTTGTATCTGCATTGCCTATTATGTCAAAGTGTTTGAAGCGAGAACTGTACCAAGGGACATAACTTCATATCTGAAGCTAAGACTAAGGCTATAAAAATATCGATTCTTTCAATCGTTGTTAGCGCCCAATAAATGGTGGCTGGGCGTTCATAATGTGAAAAGTCCGATGATCTTACTGTGAACATATAATTGTGCTTTCTTTAAAGTTTACCGGCATGTTATAAAAACATCATTGATTTTACAGTGCACGTTATTTCAAATAGTTAATAATATAGCGAGAATATCTAGGAAAAATTGTACTTTCACCCTTAGTTTTTATTTTGGCATCGATTTAAACATTTTCTTAGTTGCATTGTTTTGTAATTAATATGTATTCAGAGTTATCGTTCGAAGAAATTTTGACAATGTGGAGTTTATATTATATATATCTGATTCAAAAAACAGATAATGTTTTAAATAATACACGTTTTAAGGTGTAAGTAGACGCTTTTAATGGGACAATATTTAAAAAGTTTATGTTTGGTAAAAACGTAAAATCTTAATGTTTTCTTTTGGCCAATGGGACAATGTTGCGTGGATTGTGGGTGTTAAAAGCTCACAAGTATTATTAGTGTCTATGTCAGATTTACCTGATTATCACCATTCAAAGATATGAGTGAAGTTTAGGCTAGCGTTGTTGGTGAAGATGTAGATTTCATCATCGTCCAGATAATGGATTATATGCTGCGTTTACACCTGATGCGCTTTTGCATCGTTTTCCGTGAGCCTTTTGAGCCTTGAAATCGATGTCAACTTAAGAAATAGAACGATAATTTTTAGTTTGAGTATATTTGAAGGAATTATGCAGTTTATGTACATATAATTAAGACCAATAAAATCAACCCTCTGAAAAGAGCAGACAATAAACATTAAAGTTCTATTCAGAGCATTGAGATTGGCGGTCCAATAATGTTCAGAGCAATTATAGGTACATTATTTTAACATAATTATCACCATACAATTATATATTGTATTCAACCATTATAGATGTCTGAATTCCACATAATCAATCAGCATAGCCACATCATCACCATGCCACGTTGGTATCCAATGGTTTCTTGCATTCCAGAAATCAGCTAGAGGATCTTTAGCATTATTCTTCCATGGTTTAGGGTAGGCATATTTAGTATTATCACCAAAAATACCCACTCCACCAACAGCGTTATTCAATATCAAGTAGAACTGAAAGATGAAATGAATGGAGTTTTACTTCCTACTCTTCTGTACCTACTTGGGCTTTTAGAAAGTAATCAACTACGTGTTAGGATCGAAAAACAAATTTAAGAAAAGGGCCTTATTTTCGAAATCATGACCAGTTTATAATCAAAGTTCTGATTTCACAGTAATCTGATAAAGAATAATATGAATTTAAAACGATATCAGTGTTTGACCAAGCAGAGTACTTTAGGTTGAACATGGTCCAAAGTAAACATTTTGAGAAAATGTTTCAAATCAAATAATCTGGGATAAATAAATACCTCCTGATCAAATGGAGCTATTTTAGAACCATGAGTCCATGGATTGTTTCCATGGAAATTGTAATGTTGCCAAACATTAGATCCATTAGGTATATCCATTCTGGTAATTTGGAGATTATCTACATATAATCTGAAATTTAAATAAGACATTCTGTCTACGGTTTGAATCCATGTGTGACTTGAAAATTGGTACCAAAGACAGATTTAGCTTAGTTCCAGTTGACCTTCTGATATAAAGAGCGGGGTAGGTGGGGAAATAAAATAATTTTGTTCTGGATCATAGACAATGCCTATGCGATATTTATACGCTGTTGGTTCCAAAATTAAATAAAAACTTACGTACATAAGATGGTCGGGAGTCCACTCCAATTTGTAGGTATGAAATGCATGCCAATCTCCTTGTTTCTTATATCTGCAACAGTGAGGTTTATTTAAGTACTTATTTGAGTAAAATTCTCAACTAAAGATGACAAATTTATACATAGCATTGTTGGCCTCGGCGCATGGTGTTAAGTATGTTATTATCGTAATATGAGGGTAATTCAATGTAATTTTATAGACGTCTTAACGGAGACGGAAAGCTCATTGGCATTTGGACTAAGAGAAGAGAAGAGAAGAGAAGAAAAAGAAAGCAACAACTATATTTTACAAGGATGACAACTTAGGTTCACAAGTCCGCCGTGACAGGGATCCTTTCTACCAGCTAGTCCTTGGCCATACCACTTGGCATTGATCTTTCCCGGATTATCCGTATCCATTTATAGCTGGGTGGACTGAGTGAAGATGACTTATTCAAGGTCATCGGACTTTCACACTACAGTCGAGGTTATGTACATCAAAACTTTACCCGTTGTAACGGGAATTCAATGCTCGAACGCCGTAATACCAAAACCGTTGATAATCTATTGACTTACTGAGCCCCAGTTACATGGTGATCAGCGGAAGCTTCCGGTCCCATGTGAAGACTACCAGTTACCCTTTGAACTCCAACTTTCTGACCATTACCCCATTCCATAAACTCATTGCCTGTTAAAATTTTAAGTCTTATCATGTCTTTCAATATAAATAAATAGGATCGACCCGAAATTATTTACTTAGATTCTAGCATAGTACCGTGGCCATCCGTGGGTTCAATAATGCCAGACATCGGAACCGGACTCAAATGACGTTGTTTTCATGCGATTGTTCATTTTTATCGTTTTTGCCAGATTATGAAATTCTGAAGTATAATATTTATATTGAAAGTGCTCAATAACCAGAATAACAGTAGGAAACGGTTATGAAATTATCATAATTATAATATGTTCGTAATGAAATTGAGCATTATTTGATTGTTATTCAACACTGTTTTTTAAAACCTTTAAAACCTAAGAAAGTTATTTTTATCATTGGTACTTTATCCAACGCTGAAGTACGTATTTCATAAGCAGAAGCATTATTTGAGAAGAAATACTAACTTGCGGCCTCCATCATATCGATCTCACCAGACCTGGGCCATCCACCATATACACCGTGTTTGGGCATCAACCAAATAGCTGGAGGGAGGGATATAAGATTGAAAACAATGAAACATAAACCACGTTTAGAGACACAAAATAGTCACCCATGCCTGTAAGATAATGCTTAAATCTAACTCTGATCGTAAGCAAAAGAAATATTCATAACTATGGTCTGAAGAAAATGACAATCATGTGCTTTAATACCACCCAAAAAATGACACCTTAATCCAGACTCTAGTAATCAACTCGGAAATATACATTGGATTCTTACCTGGCCAGAGCCAATCACCTCGGGGAACCTGGGCTCTGATTGTTACTGTACCGTATTTAATGGTTGGTTTACTTTGAACTCTTCCAGAACAAATTGGTGGCAATAACCCATTCTTTGAATCGCGATAACATCCATTGAAGCCACTGTTAGTACATGTTCCCCATGTTTCTGAAATTTTTTATTTCACTAGATGATGTATAATCTTCAGCCATTCATAAAACATAAACTCGGACTTAAACAATGAAATTTATTCCTATCGGTTGTTAACATCTGTTACTTTCTTTTGTGGAAACTACACACTTCATTTCAACTATTTACATCTGTTGATTAATTTACATTTTTTATCATCCTTTAAAAGTTGCTCTTTGAATTGAATTGGTACTTACTTTTGACATCCATGGTACCATGCCAAAGGTCATATGCAGTAAAATGTCCACTATCGATAGTAAGGGTCTAAATAGAAGAAATATACATAGTATCACATATTTTTCTTGATCGAATTACATAGGATATCACCAAACAATGCCAAATTTCAGTTTTCCCAATTGCATATAAGAGAAATACGAAATAAACTAATGGAACATTATCATTTTTTTTTTTTTAGTTCATACACCACCTTTATGCGTTGTCGCGGGTGGAGGAAAATATAATTCTCCTCAGGGACACCAGACGAAGCTCAAAATTATATTTTAGTAACTCTCTTCATTTCATTCGATCCATAAAAGAAATCATTACTCCTTATCATTATTATAATCACCATTATCTACTTACTGGTTTTAGGTACAGATGTCCGTTGTGCAGATATACATTTCTGTGGTCATTCGTGTAAACCTGGAACTCGTTGTGCTGGAATTCAGAAAAAGATTATGTTTAAAAAGAGTACACATTGAATAATGAAAAATTAAATATCTATTGGTATAGAATTGAATAGGAAGTAGTCTCTGGCAAGTTCATTCTATCGGGAGTCTCTAGTTTAATCAATTATTAAATGGATGAAAGCCATACACTGAGTTCTTTTTAAAATATTCAATCGCTCACTAACCTCAAACCTACGGATTGTTCCACTGTCCGTGATGCAGTTAATCGGGGTTGATCATAATGGTAAACACCGACACCTCATGTGCCACATACTGCGCACGTTAAACATCCCTCAGATAGTAGGAAATAAAAAAAACACCATCGTTTCATTTCATTTTTTAAGATATACAGATAGATATATAATTGTTATTACCCAATCACCGGTGGCTGTGACATCAATCAACCAATGATTCAAATCCAAATTCTGTCCATTAAAATCTTCCCTAAATATGACTGCGCCCCTCATTCTTCGTGGAGGAAGTGGCATTAAGGAGGCTGAAATAATTTGTTCTCGGTTGCTTTAGTATACTCGATTCAATTTGAACCCAAAATAGTATTGACTCGGTTGTTTTACAATCAGTCATGTCACAGACTTTTAATTAACATAAGAATCGGATGAATTTCGAAGTTCTCTCTCAATGACGTTGCTGATGACAACACAAAAGCTCATGATTTTGAAGAAAAAAAATCAACAGAACAAGTTACCTGTAGTCCATTCTTGGACTTTAGTAGTTTCGGTTCCAGTCTGAGTACTTACAGTAGCATAATACCGAACCTTTTTATGTGGCTTTAAACCATCAATTCTTGCTCTCCATTGGTTATCATCTGAAAACAAGTAGAAGTTATCTGAAATATAGCTCTATTGTAAACGTTGCTGGGTATACCTTAAACCTATTCCAGATCATGGACATCCATTTCAGTTCATTTCCATGGGGGTCTTTGGGCGAAAAAGAGAACATGTTGCCATTGCACATGACATAATTCAACACTTACTAGATTAGATAAGAAGGATATCCATTGTTTATCCTATCTACTTCTATCTAAACTACTAACGCTTCTTTGTCACGATTTCTTTAAAGAAGGAACCTGTTTAGTTTAGTCATGATTTAACTTGATTTGATTTTGACTGTATTAGAAGGATTTGTAAAATAATATTATTTCATACCATCAAGTTCTGCTTTCACAGTATGAACTTCGCCACCATCAAGAGTGTAAGAAAATACTACATTTGTAATAGAATGGGCATCTGAAATAAAATAATTTTATTAACAAATTTTTGAAAACCACTACCAGAAATTAAAGAAATCGATATGCATTGGGGAAATCATGAAAAGGCAGCCCAGCAGTAAATCTTAACGTAGATTCGGCGCACATAATCATCCTAGCAATACTGCTTGAATTGCCACAAGAGATAAACTTCATTGTAAAACATTGCGACAATATGACTTCAAAAATGCCATTTAAACGTATGGCTTACTTTTTATTGAAATCTCTCCACCATCTGATGTTTGTATATATTGGGGATCATCAATTGCAGTAACAAAATACACTGACAGTATCCAAACAGTTATAGTCTTGAGTATCATCTTTACTCCAATGTAATACTCTTGGTTTGATTAACTAATAGACGGTATGTAAATATTTATATCTTTGATTACTGTTAAAACCCGATAAGCATCTGGTCGAGTTCTCATTTAGATATTAGCAGCCTTGAATGATTTGTAATGTAGCTCAAGGACTACATGAAATCATTTTTATTTTCCTTTCGTCAAATATTTCTCAGGCAACGTGTGCGTGATAGGTGACATTTTTTTTTGTTATGTCCAAATTGTCCATATCACATGCTGTGGGGAATTCGACTCGGGCCCACCGACTGGATTGTTCCTATTTGGTCAACTTTACTATATTTGGACAAAGAGAATATAACTCTGTTAGAATTGAGTATTGAAGGTTACTCTTTCGGAAAATCGGCTACTTCGCTACGACTGGGCTTGTCAACTATGCATCCTTATGTTTAAAATAATTCATACTGAATTTTTTATACGCCCAAAATGTATTTTGGTCGTATATTGTGATCACCCCTGTCTGTCTGTCTGTGTGTGTGTGTGTGTGTGTGTGTCTGTTCACATTTTTCTTGTACTCACTCTACAGTCTACAATTCTCAATGGATCTTTTTTATTTTTGTTATATGGGTTAATAACATTACAAAGAGGATCCCTATTGATTTTGGTGCTGATCGGACAATTTTTGGCCGAGATATAGCATAAAACTTCAGGGTAACAGTCTTGTACTTATTTTCCAGTCGACAATATTGACAATTCGACAGACCTCCCCTTTTTCGACGTCACAACCAATCCGAACGCGTGAATTCAATAAACCCGCGAATTGTAGTCTCTGTCACCCAGACTAATTACTATTACATAGATATCAGAAGGACTGGATTGTCGAGTCTAAAATTAAATAAATTATGTCGATCTTGTCACTTCTACAGCTTAAATTTCTTTCTTTTTATATTTCACGAAGGTTTGTGTTTGTGTTATTATATTATCAAAGTATGCAGTGCACTTTGTCAAACAATGTTATTATGACATGCAAAATAGTGAGTTGAGTCAATATGTTGACGACAGTCTTCTCGACTGACTTTCCAAAGAAAATCTCCGATTAAGTAGGTCAAATTCTGAAATGGATGTCCTACCCTACATTATGTTGGAGGGCCATATCCTCATATCGACAAAATATTTAAATACCGGTAGGCCTAATAAAGGTTTTATCTTACTAAAATTTATTTGATTCGTCCCGATATCAATAGCTTAAATCAGATATCGCTTGTAAACGTTGGATTTTGTAGACATAAGTTTTATTTAGTTTTAACTTCAGAACACTTGACATCTGCCGACGACCGGCTTGAAATTGTGAATGTATCTTTTATAATAGAAGCAAACCTATTGTGAGAGTCGTGTATCAATCAATAATTCCTGAAATAAATTTCCCGGTAAACTAGCATGACTTACTGCTAATCGCCATCATGTTATTTCTGTAACGTTTGTTAGATATGGTGTCATTAAAATATTTGGCATGTGGGTTACATATGTATCTGTAGTATGGCTGCCATTTGGGCGTATTTCAATGCATCGCATTGCTATCTTTAATGGGTTCAATTAACACTGCAACAGCAAAATATTGATAGTTCTAATAATTCTGATTTTCTGAATTTTTAAAGATCTTTTTACAATTATATATTGAGTGTAATATATACAGAGCTAAGTAATGGTTGTCTAACTGTTTGTGTGTCACCTTACTTATATATTCTGTTTCAATATATCTAGTTCTGTTATACAAATTATTATTACATTTTTACAGCACTTCATATCCCGAAATATATTTTCACAAAAGTTGAACCACCAATTTTATTTGTCTTTGTTTATATTTATAGATGTTGTGTTGCATGCATCATATTCAACTATAGGGCCTATTGATACAGATCACCGAAGCGATATTCCTTCAAGCCCTTTTCGTTCGAAAAGTATGTTGTGATAGAAAACATAAATGTCCTAAAATCGTCTTAAAGGTCTGATATAAATAAAAAATATAATATTTGTCGACTTCGCAATTTAGAAATTCATTGCATTGGTATGCAACATATTCAACCAAATTGTTATTTTCAATTTGTTGATGGTATGGAACTAATTTGTTATATCACTATAAAAGGCACACTTTTGGAAACAAGATCAAATGCCGATAATTGGTGTGGATATGTGAAGAAATCTGTCCATAATATTGTCAGAGTGTCCAGTCCATATGAAGTTAACAAGTCTTCATATATGTGAAAAACCAACTTTACATATTCATGGATTTCGTAATTCTAGAAGGTGAGATTGGTATAACATGCTGTTTTAAATTAAATCAAAGCAAAGAAACAATCAGAATTAATTTCATGCAAAATTGTCTACGGCATGGGGTGTCTAGTCTATTTAATCCATAAGAGCGATATTATATTATATTTCAACAGATTAAACATAATCAAGGTTTAATTTGTAACATCTGTCAATTAACACGGGATATGCAATATTATCACAGTTAATAAAAACAAGTTTACAGTTTCGGTCAAAATCCATATCATTATCTGATTCAAAGATCATTCCAATAATAGTTCTGATCCGTGATAGTTATGTGTTTGTTTAGCCGTGTTTTGTATTTATTACTGACCAATTCCTAGTTACAAAATCTAACAGGGATTCCTTAGACCTTTTCTACCAATGATTCTTGCTAGTAATTTTAAGATGAATATGTAATGAATGGCTTTGATTAATTCGTATTAACAGGTGAAAATTCCACGTTCGTTACCAATAAACACAAGCAATCTACATCCATCCATAAATAACCTTATTGCTATGGAAACATTGACATAACACAATGATAACAAATAAAAGACCGATATTCAGTTTCCAATACTACACATGTTACCAATCAAGTATAATAAGGACATTGGTATACTTTTACAAAACGAGTGATAAATTCGTATGAGAACGTAAGTATTGTGCAATTATATCGTTGCATGGAAGAGTATTCAAAAGGAAGATATCGGCAGCGATTGTACCATAGCTGTATGGAAGGTAAGTACGATGTTTATATAAACATTAACCTTCAGTTTTAGGCGTTGAAACCAGTATATTCTTGGAAAATTGTATTTAAAACACTGCCGATATTACATTAACATATTATCTTGTTAGAGACATGGAGGACAAATTATCTTTGCAAATCCCCTTAGAAGAAGAACATAAAATCAAAATATTATAAAACGATAAGTCGTCCCGTTAGATAAAGCAGGGTCTCAACTACGGAAGGTACTAGTTCACAATCACCTGAAAGCCCAATGGCTCTTTATACAATACAATTGAGACCCTTTCATTTCACAGGCCTAAAATGACTTAAAGGGGAGTTTCTTGTATCACATCAATATATATTTAATCTACTACGAAACAGACTGTTGAGAAAACTTAATGTTTATGTGAAATTGTTCATTTTCTAATCATCTATAAAGCTCCGTGGATGTGCACGTAGAGCACTCTGGAAGATTATCCTGGATATTTCATATAATTATTATTTATATTATATATCAATTCTATAAAAAGAAATTTCTCGGGGAGGGGCCCCAACTGACTTAATGTCCACGGCTCCAACTCATCTTATTAAGCCAATATATCCACATACATTTGATAGGTGTGGGTTGGTAAGCGGCAAGATAAAAAGAGTCGTCTTTCAATCTTCTGATATCAAATTGGTATCAGGTATCAAATTGTATGCGAATCCCGTTTGGTTTCAATAAAACTCATACTGTATTTTTTAGGTACATCCTTCAAATTGTGTGAAGTCAATGGAAACGAATGGTGATCCGGCACATTGGGATATAAAAGTGTAAATAATGACCATGGCTTACACACTAATGAAAGTCGGTAGGCGATTTAGTCGATATAGGTTGAAGGTTCTGTTAGTTGTTACTGCAACCTCAATCCTATTCATGTGCACTTTTCCACTATCTGTCAGCAATGCCCCTTCATGTACTAGTGAAAAATGCCATAAAGAACCATTTATTACCTATTTTAAAGATAAACAAGTTCGAAATGTGCCAAACAAGAGAATTCTCGCTTGGACTGGATTTTTTTCTGACAGGACTTGGGAAGACATGCATGATAATCATTTTCGAACATGTGAAATTAAATCGTGTACATTCACGAACGACAGAAAATATTTTGATAAAAGTGATGCCATTTTATTTCACTCTGGTGCTTTAACTAGCTTGATTTCAAGCCTAGATCTTCCTTCAAATCGCCTCTCCTTTCAAAGATGGGTGATATACAATATTGAGCCCCCAACTCGAACGTTACTGGGATATGAACAGTTAGCTGGAGTGTTCAACTGGACAGCTTGGTATCGACTGGATTCTGATATCCCAGTAAAATATGGTGGACTTATAGAATTAAATGACAACAATTATTTGACAAACAGTGTCAATATTTCTCAAAATTATGGATTGGAAAATACGCGAATGGCAGCTTGGATGTCTAGTAATTGTCACGATTACGCACGAAGACAATTATTTATACGAGAGATGAAAGGTCATTTGGGCAAGGACCTGGATTTATATGGGACGTGTGGCACAAAAGAATGTCCTAATACAATTTGCCAAGATTTCTTAGCAAATTACAAATTCTTTTTTAGCATAGACAATTCTAATTGCAAAGATTATATCACTGAAAAATTTTGGGAAGCGTTACGGAGAAGACAAGTTCCAATAGTGACGGGCTCGAAAGGTTATGAAAAGATAGCTCCACCTCATTCATATATCAATGCTGATGACTTTCAAAGCTCTAAATCTTTAAGTGATTACTTGCTTTATCTTGCAAACAATGAAGCCAAGTATAATGAATATTTATCGTGGACTACCAAATATAATGTTTACGGCGAAATCGCTGGTAGGAGAAGATTCTGGTGTGATTTATGTGAAGCACTTCATGATGATGACAGACCTGGGCAAGTGTATACAGATCTAAATGGTTGGGTGCAAGATGATATGCCAGATTGTCCCCAATTTACGGTACGTTTTCACTTGAGCGATTCTTAAATGTTCCTGTTATAATTCGATCTTTTATCGATAACTATTATCACTAGCATTATGTAGTGTTCAGTACCGATTTTATGTCGATCTCTATTGTCACTAGCGTTATGTAGAATTATGTTCAGTTCCGATCTTTTGTTATGAATGTTATCACTAGCATTATGTAGAATAGTGTTCAGTACCGAGCAAGGTAGAAGAAAACACGAAGGCACATAAAATTACAACCATTTTTACTTTAAGTTTGACATAAATGACATTATATGATTTTACCTAGTTTCCCCTTTACTTAATCTTATATTTGTCTTTGCAGATTATGAATTATTTATCGCGACAATTCGATGCCTTTAAAATCAAGTATGGTTTGATGTGAAAAAGCTTTAAAGTATTAGTTACATATCCTTAAAAATTATATTTTCGTTTTTTGTTTTCGAAGAAGGTTGTTGGATATTCAGGTTAAGTTTGTGGTATAATAAGGTTAAAATTTTTCTTGTGTCCAATTAAGTTTTGGAGGTGATTATGTGTTGAATTATTTAACTGCGTTGTATTATTGACTGAGTCTTCGAACCTGCGACAAAATTAATTATGTACATTATGGTTTAATTAAGTAATGAACGATGGACCCACTGCAGTTACGGTGATATGAATACATTGGGCAAGGTGCTTAATTGAATGAGCTGCCGGAGGCAGTTATGATGAATTTGGCACCTTGACCAATGTATTCATATCACCGTAACTGCAGTGGGTCCATCGTTCATTGCTTATATTTCCACTGTATATTGTATTATTTTTTACGGGGTTTCCGATTAAATTCCATGTCAAAAGGGTTGCCGGTTAAATATAAAACGTCAATGTACCAAAATGGCGGCTAGTAAACAAAAAAATCAACGATTGAAAAGACTAAACGACAGCCTTATCATTAACAAAAGTGAATTGACATGTAAAATTGAAACAAGTGTAAAATTGAACGATTTAGCTGTGTGTGTTTTGCCTCCGTTGTATTCTTCATTAGTTTGGACCCTTGACGTTTAAATTCAAAATGCAGTTTGTGAACGTGGAACTGTTGAATAAAAGCCTGGGTGTGCGGAGTTTACCATGTCAATTGGAGACATTTCCATATCAAACTTTCCATATTCAGATATTCAAAAATTTCAATTTCCATCTTGACTTCATAAGTTTTAATCCATAAAATATTGACCTAGTCAAAAACCCTATCTATGTCACAGCAGACGACAAAACGTAGCGGGCTTAACAGTAAGGTCGGTCATGTTATTGTATTCCTACGCGCTCAGGAATGTGAGCACGTGTCTCAATGCAGTTTAAGTGAATTTGAATGCGATTCTTGTAGAAGGGTTTATTAAAAGAAATACAGTGAGAGTGGAAATATAATAATATATTATTTATGATAATCTTTAGTGGCGTCATTCCATTGTTATGGTGGGATTTAATCCGTGTAAGTATCAAATACAAAGCCAATGACCGTCGTACGAGTTGTTCCCCTTGATCAGAAAACAGCTTTGAATCTTTTGAAAACGAGTACACACGTTGTTAAAAGGGATAGGTTCGCCATTCGCTTGATAAATATGTCACATGTCTCCCGAAAAAATCACTATGTGATGGCTATTACAAATTTGAATATAAAATCGAAAGTAGGCCGTTGCCGGGTATCAACATCCATATGGAAAGGAAACGACTATTGTCACACTTCTTCTTTTGCATCAAAATTCCATTTTATGTTTTCAAAGATTTAAATATGAATTGAAAATAGGCTTGCGAAAAAGGGGGAAAGAGAATGACGGAAATACTACGAACTAAATTCTTATACATATATAAAGAAGTTGTTTAAATAAGAATCACTTCCTTTTAACTTAATATATTTTAATAGCGAGCATTCATAAATTGGTATTAAAATATAGATAAGGTTTAGAGAACTTGAACATACCTTGTGATAGTTACATACATTAAATTTATGTATTAAATACATCGTAGAGGTTCAAGTCAAAAGATGTCAATAAGTTTTGTCCCTCGCGAAAAAGATATAAACCCTTTTCAAGGCCATTATGCTGTTTGTTTATAAAAGTTTTGTCTTTTCATCGGTAACCAATAATGTAAAACGGTTTGTTCGGTAGAAGCGTTTTGTTAAATTTCTTAAACGGTTTCGCTTAGATTAAACAAAGTTTCATATAAACAATGCATTCGTTTGGTTTATCTTTCTTTTTTGATATCATGTTTAAGTAGTTATTATTAATATTACTCCCGTCGTCGTTAGACCATTAGTTGGAAAAAGTAGGACGCAAAACTTTATTTCATTTAATATTTCTAATAACTTTTGCTTATGACAAAAGGCTTATCATCTCATTTCATTCCATACTGAGCTTGAAATCTAACCAAATATTAGATTAATAAATACCACAAACATATCCGTCATATAGGTTCGGCAATGGTTATAAGATCATTGATCATTGAATTTTCTCGGATTGGCCACACAACCTTATTTTATGCAAAAACACATTTACATTCACATTATATAGTATTCAGAATGATTCACAAGCACAATTACTTCAAAAGTAACAATAAGAATTTACTTGTGTTTTCTTCGGTCAATAATAATACGATTATTAGAACCCTTTTATTTGTTTGCCCCATTTATATTAATAGAAAAACCCCGAAAATTCTCAATAAAATTCCCGAAAGAGCCATTATTTTGTTTTGTGTTATTTTCAATATTGCCATTTCATGTGGTAAAAATTTCACATAAAACATACAGTATTAATAGATAAAAAAAAAGACTTGTACGGTGGCTCACATACGACATAATTATTACGTACTTCGACTTTGGCGAAAACGTATTGTAATCGTTCGGATTATTATTATTTATTATTTTTTTTTTTGCGATTCTTGGATGAGTTTGCAGACAAACTGGTAAAAGGTACAGAAATTCTACATCTACAGTTGATCTTATTTTTATTTTTTTTGAATTAAAAACTTTATTTTCCATCTTGGTGAAAAGTGGGAGATAATTCCTGTACTTTCTATTTAAAAACTTTATTTTCTCCTAGGTCCTGTAGTTTTTAATTAAAAACTTTAAAACATCAAGTTTTTTAATTCAAAATAAAAAAAAAAGATCATGTCGTATGTGAGCCACTGTAGACTTGCACTAATACTTGCTTCAATACATTATCTACATTCTGTATGAGTTAATCGGATCTTCTAATAGTTTCAATCAATCAATCAATAAAATTTAATTATTAAGATGAACATTTTTCAGTATAAAATTTCGATAATTTGCAAAATTATGTCCTAGCCGTTCAAGTTTACGCCATTTTTATACTCGCCATTTCAAATAAAAGAAATACATCACTAGCTTGAACCCTTAACCGTAACAGCCCCGCAACAGCATCAACTATACAGTCTTTTACATTTAGCCACTGCTGATTCATGGGTTGTCAATAACCTCTCTATCATAAATATGGATGTGAATTAGGTATAATACAAAAGTGCATGATCCGGGCTAACAATGAACCCAAGAAACAAACAGTGATATGGAGAATGTTGGCTGGGAGGTATAATTTCTCCACCTTTAAGTATGTTAACTCATCCCTGACCATTAGTTTTAGGCGGTTAGAATTAGGCTTAAGTAGGATTTTTATTGAAAATATTTGGAATATCTGTGGGAAGAGAGTTAAAAAATACTAAATTATTTTAAGCAACCGAATGAAGAGGAACACAAAAGTCAAAATACCTATTAGGCAGTATACCTATTGATTATAAATGTTATAATGACACATCAATAGAATATTTATTGAGCTACTATGGTGATTCAATAATATTTATCACTTCTATTTGACCTTCGTTCTGTGAATCACAATACCGTCTTTCACATCCTTTTATTGAAAATATTTGGAATATCTGTGGGAAGAGAGTTCAAAAATACTAAATTATTTTAAGCAACCGAATGAAGAGGAACACAAAAGTCAAAATACCTATTAGGCAGTATACCTATTGATTATTTTAAGATACGGCTCATAGCATCTAATAATATGATTAAAAATTGATGGATAACATACACTTGGTAACGACATGAATGTCGGTATGACATTGAAGTATTCTCATACGATTAAAAAAGAATCCTTCATCGAAAAGTTTTAAAATCAGATGATTTATATTTCGGGGAAGGGAGGGATTGAATCTCCCAAATGTACAGGCCTAGGGTGGAACAAATATCTTATTGAGAAATTGGGATCTGGATCTGTTGGATGATTTTCTTCTCTTCTGATCTGAAATTAGAAAAAATAAAATGACTCGCCCGATGGGCGAGTAGTATAGTACCTGTTAAGTGCAGATTATTTTTAGTTTGCTATGAACAAGGTTGTCATTTAAGTTCTGATTTTTTGAATATGCCACTATCATTTTCTGTTTATAGACATGAGGAAATTTCTCTTGAAGACTCTTATAATGGGTTTGAACTATCTTACTTGCTTTATTACTGGTTGTATTAAATGGAACTACAAAGGGTGCTATGCCTACACTGTGGTGAATATTAAGTCCTATGGGTCTTGCTGTATTCAATGTCTCAATCCAATGGGCTTCTCTAGATTGACGGAATTTGGTAGTTTCATCTTCGGGCAAGTCGATTTCTATGCGCTCAATTGGGGTTAGGGTGAGATCGTCAAGTGAATGGTCGTCAAGATTGAAATGGTTAGAAACAGGCTTGTCTTTTTTTAATTTAATATCTGATCTGTGAGCATTAAAACGAGTGCGTAATTTGTTCTTTGTTTCCCCGATATATTGTTTGGGACATTTTTTACATGAAATTAAGTATATTACATTCGAGTTTTCACATGTTAGGTGCTCTTGGATCGGGTATCTTTTATTCGTAGAGTTACTTTGAAAATAATGCGTTTCTGATATAAAGGGACATGTTTTGCATCTGGTTGACATACATGGGGCACTCCTTAAACCTGGAGGCCCTTCGGCATAAAGTCTATTTTTAGCTGCTAACTGTGCTAATGTGGAATTTTTTATGTTTCGTAAAAATCGTTTAGAGTATCCACGCTCTTTCAGTTTTGAGAAAACAATCGTACAGGCTTGGTTGAAATCAGAAGGCCTTGTGCAAATTCGGTGAAATCGTAAAACTTGTGACTTAATAATTCCAGAAAATGTATGTTTTGGATGAAATGAGCTCTTATGCAAAAGTTGATGAGTGTCGGTTTCTTTGAAATATACTTTAATATCTAATTTATTAGTCTCCGCTATGGAATCACCTTTAAAAACAGTAGTATCGAGAAAATCTATGCTTTTGTGACTGACACTGGCTGTTAGTTTGATGGACGGGTGGTGGTTGTTGAGGATTTCAAAAAATTGCCAAAATTGTTCTATGGAGTAAGTCCAAACCATGAAAATGTCATCTAAGAAGCGTCCATAGAAAAGTGGGTCAAATGGACAAAGGGGTAATACCTCACGTTCCCACTCTGCCATGAAAAGGTTTGCGTATGAAGGGGCGAATCGTTTGCCCATAGCTTTCATCTATACTTGTTTAAAATTTCCCCCGATAGAGGCTGCCCCTTCCAAAATCTGGCAGCTGTAACTTCTTTTCGATTTGAATCAAGAAACGGGGTAACGTAAGTTCAGTATTCTGTATTTTTTTGAATGTTTTGTATATAAAGATATATCCATGATAAATTTTTAAGATTATATCCATGTCGCAGAAATTTCCATACCTGTGCAGCACAAACAAACCAACAATTCGAGTCAGTTTTTATTTATATGGATAAATGTATGTCTCTCAGAAAGTCACTCTTGTAAATAATTATAATTTATTTGTTCAACTTTTGTGAATTTTGACGTCTATGTTTTCTTCAAAATTACAAATTTGTTTATATTTATATATCTATTTGTATTAGTATCTTTGGGCCGAATGGTCTTATTACTGAATAAACATTATTCCTCAGTGGCCAGCAAACAAAATCCATTTTTTTTCGGGTCTACACGACGAATCAATTGGAAACCCCTGCCCTAGATCATTCCATAATTCAGATCATTTCACCCACGGTAGCTAGAACAATGAGTAAATCCGGTATTATTAATCAATAAACGATGCACATACTCAATAAGAATATTATTTACCACCGAAATAATGGCTTTTGAGGGTACACTGTCTTGTTGCTGTGGGCTATATATCGACATTACAAAGAACGCAGTTTTTAATAAAGGATTATACTAGTCCCTATCACAGGGTAAATAAATGTTATAATGACACATCAATAGAATATTTATTGAGCTACTATGGTGATTCAATAATATTTATCACTTCTATTTGACCTTCGTTCTGTGAATCACAATACCGTCTTTCACATCCTGCAAAACAACAGTCTTATATATCTGTATAATAAAAATAAAAAGGGTTGACTCATTGCCAAAAATGATCAATGCGCCATAAATATTGACGACGCAAACGTACCTTAGACATAAAGGACTTTTGCAAAAGTAAATATCATTGGAATAAAAATTTCCTTTCAGCTGTTTCAGAGTTCAGTTAACTTTTAATGCAAGTCAGACGTTACAACTTTAAAATAGTTATTCGTCACGTAAACAGCAGCTCAATGTCAAGGGCAGTCAACAAACCCATCCAAAACAAATCTAGGTTGATAACCACCTGACAAATGCAAGTTTCTTGAAAATTAGAATCTATAAAGTATTTTTGCTTGCTTGTCGCCAGTGCTTGGCATAATATTGACTTTCGTCTGTTTGTATCTTTGTTTGTCGCTGGTCTTGGCGAGTTCTGCACGACGGCTTTTGCTCGAGTGGTGTATCCATGGTGATAGTCTTAATTGTTTGTGTATACATGTGTGTATTTTTAAACAAATTATGCGTCGAAATATTTTTTTTTATATATATATGTATATCCAGGGGCGTAGCGTACGCGGGAGTTTGGGGGGGGGGGGTCGCCCCACTTTTACTGAACTCGTCGGTAAAACGCGGAATCGGTCGGTAAAAAGGGGTCATGGATGGAACCGTCGGTAAAACGCGGAATAGATCGATTAAACCGATTAATTAACCTAAAAAGTCAAAACCTTGTGTTGGTTATGATCGGTCGATAAAAGACGGCAATGTGGGACCGTCGGTAAAACCAATTAACCTAAAAAGTAAAAACCTTGTGTTGGTTATGATATCAGTAAACTGTTAACATTAAAAGTATTTTTTTTTTTTACTGAAATTACCGGAATCGGTCGGTATTAAGTTGGTTATGACTGGAGTCTTCGGTAACACCGATTGGTTAACCGATACCCTTGTTATCGGTAATCTGTTCGTTATTTGAATTTGTCGGTAAAACGCGGAATTGGCCGATAGAAGAAAGTCATAGATGGAGCCGTCGGTAAAACATCGATTTGTTAACCGAAATAGTGGAAACCTTGTGTCTGTTAAGATATTATCGGTAAACCGTTCATCTATATTAAAGTAATTTTTACTAAACTTATCGGTAAAACGCGGAATGGCGATAATAGACATGGATGGGGAATGGAGCCTTCGGCAAAACCGATTGGCTGACCGAAAGAGTGGAAACCTTGTGTCAGTTATGATGTTATCGGAAAACTGTTCGTTTACATTAAAAGCGATTTTTACTGAACTTGTGGGTAAAACGCAGGATAGGTCGAAAAAGGCTATATAAAACATATGGTTTTCCGATGAAAATTGATAATTTTTACCGGTGGAAACGACTTCCAAAATCGCGTCAGATGTATTCCCCGGGTTTCCTAGTTTGTAAAATTTCCGTGTTCGTCGGTAAAACTTGGACGTTACACCCCCCCGGTCGAAATGGTCACGCTACGCCCCTGTGTATATCATTCATTGTATTGTTTACCAAGTAGCTGAATGCTAGAAACATTAATATTATTATATATTATATTATAATTTCTAGAAACGTCAAGAAATCATATGACGACACTTAATATTAACTATTGCTGTGAGAAAAAAGACTAAAATTATATCTTCGCAGCTGCTTTTTTATGCTGTTTATAAAATACATTGTTTTATTTAAAATGGGCTTTGTCATAGCATGTTAAGGATTTTTGAAACTGCACACATTAAATATCGCTATTTGGATAATTTCCTTTTCGCTTTAAGCATTGCAATTACTGTCCTAAATATCCTCTTCACACCAAATTTCCTGAATTTCTGATCCTATGGCGACTAGAAAATGTGCTAGGTCCCCGACAAAAGTGAAAGCAATCCATAAAAAAATAATTCATTCTTGGAGGATTTTGGGGACATTTTCTTATGTTTACCGGTTACTAAGTAGATTTGTGAGTCACTATAAGATTGCGACTGACGACGATATACATATAACATATGTACATATTCCGAATTACTTGCTTGAAAGTAAAACCTAAGCAATACTGATGGAAAGAAGGTTTCCTTAAGCTGCTTACAAATCCGAACAATTCATAAAAGTAGATTTTTTACCAAACAGCATCAAGAAATTTGATGGTATGAATTCTCAGTTAAAAATCCATCACTTCACGTTCTAATAATTCTCATGAAGTTACCTATGTTTTTATAACACAAATAACCTCGTCTCCAAGGGGATCGTATTGATGCAATCTTTTGAATAAAAAAAATCTAAATATAGCACATTGTATTAGATGGTCTATAAAGCGTCCAAACAAGTTACTGGTTGTCATTCGTGTTTGCAGACTTCGTATTGATTAGAAGCATAACTATCACAAAACTGAAGATGTTTTTACAAATCCTCGCTGTTAGCTGTTTGGGTAATTATTACTTTTTTGATGCAATAATTTTGTTAAATCTCTGATTGTTTTGATGTTAAACGAAAACAAGAAGCATTGTCTGAGCAAAGCAATTCGTTTTTGAATTTGTCCATGTTCTTAGAGAGAATTGGATTATCAGCCTCAAGATAGTATTCTTAGTCAGGGCGTTGAAATGAATAATTGATGTGCAATCTTAGTCATAAAAACTTAAACACATTAAGCCATGCACCAGGTAACTTAGGTTTCAAGGCATACCAAAAGGGTTAGTACTTGTGGATTCACTAAATTTGTTTTAAATAATATATAGAAGCACAATGCAGCACTGTCACTAGTCGCCCGTGAACTGAACAAGTTCTATTTAATCGGTTGATCAAAACACTGAAATTTCACCGACTTGTAGCACTGCGATGAACGCATATCTGAACGACATGGATTGACAATCATTGCAAATTTTCATCAGATGCCGCTATTTGCATTAAAAGGTTTTGGCTGAAAATTGTCCTAAGTATAATAAAACACATTTTTTAAAGATAGTATATATTTGTGCAATTCGGAATCTTATACAAATAATGCAAAATTAAAATAAATGCTTTGGAAAATTGTGCAATATCTCATTTTACCATACCTTGTGTTTTTCTTTGAATTTTGTATATTGAAAATTTCTCCCAAAAATATAAAGTAAATCCGTTACCTTTGTTTATGTTAATCGTGATATAAATCAGTTAGAATTTGGGAAGGGGAATAATCTTATCTTGATCCGTAATTATACATAATACGAAATAATGGTGCAAAATGGAGAAGTACAGTATCTATATGTATATACGTAGAAAATAGTAGAATCGCAACGAATCCGGTTTTTACCTTTAGCTCGTATATATATTTTTCCTACAGTGAAACTGTGTCGATATCCTCCATTGCACCCTAGACTCGACCTTTTCTTTTTATGGTTATGGGTTGAGTGCCCCTGTAAAGATATGTAGTTCATTGAGGTTCATAATGTATATCATGTAATTTGAATTTTCAGCTGTCTTCGCAAACGCACAAATTGATGTTCAATCTTGTAGTACTTATACCGCAGCTGTAGATAAATGCAAAAATGATTACCCGATTGTTGGAGGCCAACCTTTAACTTGGGGAAGCGTTGCAGGGTTCTTTAGCTTACCAACGAACGTTTATTGCAAGTAAGATTCTAATTCCCTAACTGAAAGTCTTGAAGTAAAGGAGAATACATACACACAAGTTATATGTATAATTTTAAGCTAGTAAACAACTGTTTGATCGGTCTACATCCCGCTATGGAAGAGCAGTTCCTATACAATAAAAGATTTCATTTATATGAGAATATCTTCGGCTTTCCGAATTTACAGACCAATTACTGATATTCAGATTCAACATTTTAAACCAATATATAAATTGTATCCAAAATTATGTTTCGTAACTATTACTTTTAGTGCTACCAACAAGGCAAATTTCGCAGACCAAGCTGAATGTATACAGAAAGCTTACATTGCCTGTGCCAAAAACGACTTTCAGAAGTTTGTTGCTTCGGCTGATGGAATAGATGACGGTGTAGAATATTTCTGTGAAAACTATGAAGGTAGTTTATTTCTATTTCTCTTTAGAATATTGAATATGTATGATAAACAAGTCTTGTTTTACGAATAATTTTAGATTTTCTTAATCAGTGGTGAGATGCATACATTTATATTTTCAGTAGACAACTTTCAAAATTGTTGCAATAATAGTTCATAATATGGGTTTTTATTCGTTAAGTGTTAAAAGGGTTTTGATACTTTACGGTGTAATCTTTTTTTCTAGATTTTGATATTAACTGTTTGAGTGAAATTAGTCAGTGTGTAATGGATAAAGCTCCCGTCAATCAAACTATGCCAGCTATATCTGAAGGATTTGATAAGAACAAGGAATATTTTTGTGGGTAAGTCGTACAAATATAACTAGATTAATCAATAGTCTGATTTGTATTTCCAAGAAGAACATTTTAAATTAAATATCTCTTGTACAAACCTCTATTATAGTTTAAGTATAATAAGAAGGATTGAAATAGTCAACCTTGAGTCATACTCTTTTTACGATCATTTTTTGGTTTTAAGTAAGTCATCAGTAATGATTATTGTTTAAATTTTTCTCGAATATGATGAATTGTTTTGGAAGATAAAAATTAAGAATGAACGATTAAATCTGCAATGAATATGACTTCTTAAATGTGTAAAAGGGAACCGCGGTGGCTTATTTGGGTAAGATGCTTGCTCTCTAACCTGGGGGGTTCAGTTCAATCCGGGTAAATATCGAGATGACCTCTCAAGACCTTTCAACCCGGTTTCCCCCTGTCAGTGACGCCGGTCGGAGGGGTTGATATGGAAAGATTGTCTAGTCGTGAGGATGGGACAATAAACTCATACCAAGTGATTACCGAGTGGTTGAATTATGTTAAACGTTAATAAATAATCTCATCAAGTCAAGAGTAAGGCCTGTGGGCAGTTGTGGGTCATGCCATTGAACATTGAAAAGTGGGTTGAACTATTTTAATTTCTTCTGTGTACGTTTCATTTATATAAATAAATACTTGTTTCAGTCAAACAAAATATTCTGCTGAATGCTTGGAAAGCAACACCAAACTGAAAAACTGTGGTAAAACCAAAACAAAGGAAATTTTTATGAAAATAGGTGAAGAAATGAAACCACCAGCATGTGATGCCACATCTTTTGTCATCTCTTCTGTTTTATTGTTAGTTTCTTTCTTTATTACTCTTTAAAAATCTCTGTTCCACTTAATCTGAATTGAAACTCAAACATTACTACAGAAGTCGTACGAATGAAATCATTATTAACAACATAATGATTGACACTGTACTATTTCTAAGTTGTATGTATATGAATATCTTAGAAGACAATTTGTATGTATTGATACTCGAGATTGAAGCTTCAAATGAAATCTGGACAAAGTGTCGAAAACGCATACTGATAAAATCGTATGAATGAAGTCATTATTTAAACTATAATGATTGATAATATTGTATTTCTATCTAGTATATGTGGATATTTTGACAATTGTTTTATATCTATATAGTCTTCTTTGATTGAGATGGGTTCAAGTAGATTAAGTTATTTCATGTATTATTATCGCCTTTTATTCACTTTTCCATTGTTTGTTAAAATTTGATTTATCATTAAATTATCAATATGTCTTTATCCTTTTTTTTTACTGCATTCACGTTATTACAAAAGAAGTTTAGAAGAAGATGGTGGGAATACCTTGCCAATTTGTCCAAGTCATAAATATATCCATGGAATTTATCATGTACAGCTGGTCAGTCAGCATACGGTCAAATGCAGACTCATATATCACGAATATTTCTTTGTAGTACCATCAAATTACGATGGAATGCAGACACGTATAAGAACCCTTCTGTTACTTTTGGTCGTTAGCTTACCAAAATGAAATGAAATGAATATTTCCAAACGAAAAATTTGTGGTAAAAAGTTTAAAATATAATGTACCTCAAGTGGCGCTATTCAATTGTCGTAGCATGATTTTACATCTCACTCAATCCTTCTCATATAAACTGTCGGTGTTATTATCTATGGAATTTATCATGTACAGCTGGTCAGTCAGCATACGGTCAAATGCAGACTCATATATCACGAATATTTCTTTGTAGTACCATCAAATTACGATGGAATGCAGACACGTGTAAGAACCCTTCTGTTACTTAAAGAGTTTAAAAATAATGTACCTCAAGTGGCGCTATTCAATTGTCGTAGCATGATTTTACATCTCACTCAATCCTTCTCATATAAACTGTCGGTGTTATTATCTAGAGTAGTGTTCACTCAAGTAGGACTGTCAGATATTAGTCTAGCTCAATTGTTGCGGACTAAAATTTGACGTTTGTAGTTACGAGTTGCACCCCTTTACCAGAAACGTATTTGGATGTTTAGAATATATATCCAATAGTGCAGATCTAATTTTCAATACAAAATGTATTACAAAACGCATTCCTCGAGCAAACCCTGTACGTTGTTGTGCCCACCGGAGTTCACTAACGCACTTTCTCCTACTTATATCAGAAGCGTTTATCGGCAAAAGGGTGTTACTCGTATGTAGCCTACAAACTATACTATCTATTTGGATCGGCTTTTTAGAGTCAGATCTTGATATTGGGTGATAAAAGTCAAAAAGGAAACACCAACCTCTACAACAAGTAACTAAAGGAAAGAAAAAAGAGGAATGAAATCTATCGAATGTATCGATACAGTGACAGGGGTATAACTCGTTCCGCCAAACTTGGTCAATTTAGTTGGCGACCAGTTGTTTTCTCTTGACCTTCGAACGCTTTCTTAATCGTAATATAAACAAAATTCGCTGTTCTTATAAAACAAAATATTTTTTTCTGGTATGGACCTATAATCACAAATATACGACTCATCTATAAAGGGTTCGGCTTGATGCACTCTTTTGACTGCCTAAAAATAGTATGATGTGTAATGTGTTTACCATCTATAAGACGCCCAGACAAGGTTCTGGTTTTCATTCGTGGTTGCAGATTTTGATTTCGCATAACTGAAAATGTTTTTACAAATCCTCACTGTTAGCTGTTTGGGTAATTATTACATTGTTTTAATAATCTTGTGAACTCGTTGATCGTTTTGTTGTAAATTGGAAAATAGAGTTTGTTGTAAACTAAACACAATTGCTTGCTGGGTGTAAAATCGTTAGATTCTTCATTTTAGGTATTTACGCATTTTCCTCGATTGTACTTTCAAAATTTGATAAAAGCAGTATTTCCGAGATCTTTCTGCTTAACACATATTATTGGATTAACGATTATTCAAGTACAGCTGAGATTACGTGTCAAATAATTTTGAGCCGGTCAAAAGGCTATTTAATCTTGATTGCCAGTAGAAAATATGATTGTAGAGTGTATTTTAAAGAATTCGAATGATGAATATTCTGTGAAATTTCTGCCACTCATTTTGGAATATTTCATAAAGCGTAATCTGTATTATACGTTATTACGTCTGTTTCATTTCAAAGTCTACATTATACAACGCTTTAAAACTTAGAAGCACGTATAATTCAATATGTATTTAGCATGTTGTAGAAGTGCACTCAGTAAGATACGGCACTAAGTGTACCACATGTGGTATGTTTTGGACTCCATGAGTGAATTCTATCAGATCATATAGATTACGGAGTTCCAAAGCGCTGTCTAGTATAGATATTAGCACGAAAACAAGAAAAGTACAATACCTATGACGTTACGTAATATTTCCAAATGTGTAGCAGATTTTTCCTTGAAATCCATTGCTCTTTTCTTATTTGAACATTATTTTGAAATTCTTATCTTTCAAATAGAAAGGCATTATGTATAAGCATAGTCAATCATACCGCAGTAATAAAATAAGGGTATCATCTTGACTGATTTCATATATTCTGAAATTATTTTCAGTTTATTTCGCAAATGCACAGATTGATGTTAAAGACTGTACTGCTTACGACACAGCTGTACAAGCCTGTCATTCTAAACACAATATAACTGGAGGAGCTAATTTAACTTGGGCAAATGTCAAAAAGTTCTATGAATTAGAATCGAATATCTATTGCAGGTAAGAATGTACTCTTTAATTTTCCCCAAAAGTATTATCCAACTTACTTTTATTAAAAATGGCGAAAAGTAAATGAATTCAAATAGACAAAAGTTATGTACATTTGCAAGCTGGTAGACATCTGCAGACCAGTAACTGATATTCAGATTGAAGTGACATGTTAAATTCAACATTGTAAACCAAGACATAATTGTATCCAAAATTAAGTTTCATAACTATTACTTTCAGTGCTATCAACAAGGCAAAATTCGCAGACCTTGCTGAATGTATACAGAAAGCTTACATTGCCTGTGCCAAAAATGACTTTCACAAGTTAGTTGCTTCGGCTGATGGAATAAGAGATGCTGTAATTTTTTTCTGTGGCAACTATACAGGTAGTTAGAGTTTTACAATTAATTCCGGTTCAAATATTATTTTTCTATTTTTCAATACATGAACGTGACGTATTACTATTAAGATCGCATTTTTCCTACCATGTTCCTGGTACTGGTCAAGCATTATTTGATCGGTAGGATTATTTGCTAGTCTGCAATCATACTCCTAATCGTCATTTATGGGTTTAGGGGGGTTTCACTGTATCTATAAACAGTGCAGAGTCCTGGCACTGCATCGTGTTATCATTTCTTCTAGAGTTTGATAGTAGCTGTTTAAGTGAGGTGAAAAATTGTACATTTGAAAAAGGCACCGAATCTGCGCCAGCTTCGGGTCTCGGATATACTGTGAACAAGGTCTTTTATTGTGGGTAAGTACGAAATGTTTGTTATTCAACAAAGGATTTTAGAAATATATTATTTTAATTTTCACATTTGAAAATGTAATTCAAATTGCTCCAGGACATTCAGGAACTTTCGAATCGAAGCCAAAAAACTCTATCATCAATCAAAAACAATCGTCAATTTGAGAGATCGAACGCGGTCATGATACAAAGAAATACTGCGACACCTTCCACCGTGCTTGATAAGAGAAAAAAGTCACATAAACCTGAAGACATCAAGATCGCGGAGGGCGTTGTAGGTCGTCGTGTGGATTCAAAATAAGGGAACACACCTTGCATAATGTACGTCACATTTATAAATTATTACTTTTTCAGTCAAGCAAAACATCTAGAATACATATTAGAATGTTTACTACTTTAAGTTCTTTTCACGTTTCATTTGTATAATAACTTGTTTCAGTCAAGTAAAATATAATGAACAGTGCCTTAAAG
This sequence comes from Nipponacmea schrenckii, assembly GCA_030562195.1. Classification (NCBI taxonomy): domain Eukaryota; kingdom Metazoa; phylum Mollusca; class Gastropoda; family Lottiidae; genus Nipponacmea; species Nipponacmea schrenckii. The sequence goes on from JAUJPP010000007.1 coordinate 29,737,590, forward strand.
GCGACAAGCTGAACAACTGTGGTAAAACCAACACAAAGGCAATTTTTATGAAAATAGCTGAAGAACTAATACCACCAGCATGTGATGCCACATCTTTTGTCATCTCTTCTCTTTTATTATTAGTTTCTTTCTTTATTACTTTTTAAAAATCTCTGTTCCACTTAATCTGAATTGAAACTCAAACATTACTACAGAAGTCGTACGAATGAAATCACTATTATAAACATAATGATTGACACTGTACTATTTCTGAACTGTATGTATATGAATATCTTAGAAGACAATTTGTATGTATTGATACTCGAGATTGAAGCTTTAAATGAAATCTGGACAAGTGTCCAAAACGCTTACTGATAAAATCGTATGAATGAAGTCATTATTTAAACTATAATGATTGATAATATTGTATTTCTATCTAGTATATGTGGATATTTTGACGATTAGTATACACGTCTTCTTTGATTGAAATGGGTTCAATTATATATAAGCTATGCTTTTCTTTGTTATTAACATTCTTATGTATATAATGCAATTAAAGTGATCATTTCAAATAATAATCAACTGTCTTGATTTCTTTCAAATATGTCCTAGGGTTGGCGACAGAAGCTTGTGGGATAGACATGTAAGGTTTTTCAACTTTAAAAACCTGACGTTGGCCAGACGAGTGGACACTAGTATGTTCATTCCTGTCGGATTGTGGACACTGTTCATTAATGTCTTACATTTCGTACATACAACCAGCTTACCATCTAATACGTTCGTACTTACATATTTCGTGCTATTCACAACTGATAGCAATTTAGGTCTATATTCTAATAGTTCTGTTTGTACAGTCATGAGTGAAGGCTACTAAACTCTGTGTCATTATAAGCTACATTTAAACAAATAAGACATATCAATGATATTTTAATACATTTCAGAATTAACTCTTGTCTGTCCGTCCAATGGTTGCCTTTTGACATTATCTTGTAAATGCTTCAGATTCCTTGTTTTTTTTTCTGGTTTTTATATAACTTGATTAATGTCTTTATATCAATTTTGAATTTGGGCCCGTTCAAAACATTAATCATCGTGATAATAACTCATTGCCAATGCAAATACTTCTTATTTATTTCAACCGACTTTCATCAAATTTTAACTTTTTAACTGCATGATCTTGAATAGTGCAAATGCAATTGCTGAATTAATATGAAATCTTAAACATGGTAAAAGTCGTTTGAAGTTTGTGAAACTTGGTAATAGATTTTCGCTTGACTACGTTGCACCTTATCCTTTTTCTAGATACCTTATTAATACGGATATTTCTTTAATAAACTTTGACGAAAATTATAACATGGTTGGATAAACATAAATTTTAACGCCCAGTAGCCCACCGTGTTGTGAGAAATTAAACTAAATTCTAGGTTCTTGTAGTTCATATTACAAAAACGAGACATACATGTTCATGTGGCGCATCTAACAAGCAATTTATTTATTTTTATCAATACAATCATATAGAAAGTTAGCTTGAGAATTTAAAACGGTGTATTGTCATCGATATTATCAGAAATTGTTCAGCAACCTACTTTTTACCACCATTTAGTCTTATTTTCACGACAGAAACTTTGGGGTATAGACTTAGATAGAACTTGTCCAATGAGATTACGTTACAGGTAGATCTTTAGGTATTTTCAACAAGTTCGCCATTTTGAGGGATTGATTTCGAACTTTATAATATACATCTTTATCTGAACTACTCGATATGCACGTTCAAAAACAACTAGAAATTTAACTTTTCGTTTGTACATTTTGATGTCTCAAGGAATGACGAGTCGTCATTTAAACTTTCAAATGCGGATAATTCTAGACACACATTTGAGTTAAACTGTTACCACTACTACTCATAAGGTTAAGCTGAAAGGATTGCTTCCTTGAAAGGCAGCTTTGACTTTAAATTAAAATAATTGGCAATTATACTGATATTAGCATTCACTACTATGAAATAGTCAACTTTCAGTTATACACTTCCTTAAAACTGATTTGGTGTGATAATAATAAACAATTTCACTAAGTTTATTAAAAATCCGTCAAGAACTTTGCCTTCTGCAGTGGTAACGAGCCAAAAGTTTAACGCGATTTCAGTAACGAGGATAAGAAACATGAAATATTTTTGGTTGTTTCGATTTTCGATAATTTTCATTCTTGGCTGATTATGAACACCATCAAAATTCGTCAAGAATTGTGCCTTCTAGAGAGTTTACGAGTATAATTTGAATGCGTTTAACAGGACTTTGGGTTTATCTGATTTTAATAGGTTTCATTCTAAAGTGATAACAAACACTCACAAGTTTCGCAAAAACCCGTCAAGAATTGTTCCTCGAAGTGTTTCCGAGCAATTGTGTAAAAATATAAATATATCAGTATACATTTACTTACTTCTTTCTCCATGCTCAATACTGAATGGAAACCATTAAAATATATCATAAAATATCGGCACCAAGTATCACGTGATTGTTATTTAGTTGATATTATTGTGAGTTATATAAAGATGATTGACGGAAGATGATTCAGGAAGAAATGACAACAATGGTCAAGTCTTACAAATGTATTGACGTAGTGTAGCATTGCTTTAGTGAATATACTATATTATAGTCTACATTAGTCGTATGATGTAAATTCTAGAATAGGGATAGACTAGTACACTTAAGATATGCACCAACCATTAAATTCATGTTATGCTAATGGAGCATTGGAAGTTACTCGCAACACAGCTCAATATAATAACTAAACTAATGAGATGAGCTAGGTGTATTCCTCTTAATTGTATTATCATTATCAGGTAATCTAAATTGTACACAATTCTTCTTATCACATCACTTAACAAAAGCTTGGAAAATTGTATTTTGTGTTAAATGGTATATTTCGTTTAATACAACTAAGTAAGATGTCATATTCGTGACTCATACAATCTAAAATTCATACAAGACGGTCATAAAACCATGATTTTTTTTTAAAGATTTTATAAAAAGTTTAAATAAAGATCATCCGAAATACAACTTCCAATCTAAAAAACAAAACGTCGCTATTAGAATGTTTATTAATCTCCTCTTGTGATGCCATCAAATATCACTTTGATAACCAAGAACAATCTTATATTTAATGCTTTGTGTAATCTACTGATTTGCTGTCGATCTTTAATGTTATAATATCATAAGTGTTTTTGGTTTTGCGATGTTCTAGAAAAGATCATAATGTAACAACTAAAATAGAGTTTTAGTACAGATAAACTATTTAATATTGTAATACCTATATAGTGGACTTAGTCGTATTATCCAGATTACCTAAATTTTACTAATAGTTGCTAGATTTACAACATATTGACATAATTGATTTCAAATATCACAGATTTATTGTCAAACAATAAACAGCCCCACCATGCATTGATTTCTTATAAAACAAAACGGAAAGTTAATCAATAGATATAAAAAAGAAGACAAAAATTATAATACAAATTGAGTTTGTAACCACTTAAAGTTTGCTGATTCATTTCCAGACAGAAGTAGTGTATTGATATTTGAATTATTAATGTATATTACATTTTTACAAATATTTAAAGGGATAATAGGTCTAAGACTGAACATAAATTTTGAAAATTTTAAACTTGGCCAATATGAGCTCTATTCATCAGTAAATATACCTGCTGCCATAAATAACATAAAAAAAAAAATAAAAAGGTAAGTAATTATCGTTAATATTCATTTAATTATTGAAAAACGCTCTATATATTGATTAAGTGTTTTTAAAAAATGACTTAATTTTGTGAGTCTTCTAGATTTTAAGGAATTCTGTTTTAAGGAATTCTGTTACTAAGTTCACTGATGAATACATACACATATTGACCAGTCTTGTATGGAAGGGAATAGCTGCCATAATTAGATGCAATGAAGAAGTGTCTATAATGACGTGTAATAAAACAAGATACCTTAATGCCTAAAGACATATGACAGCTTTTGTTAAAGTAAACTGTTTTAAAACAAAAGTTATGTTAAACGGTAAGATCACTATTGTTTGTGTAGAATATAATATTACTAAAAACATATCACATTAGATGTATGTCACAAACTCCCCTCCAATGTGTTATGGCGTAGGGTTTGTGATATACATATACATTTTAGTAATATTATATTCTACATAAAACTTTTGTTTTAAAATAGTTTACTTTAACAAAAGCAGTCATATGTCTTTTGATATTAAGGCATCTTGTTTTATAACACTTGTCATTTGACTAATGGAATTAGACACTTCTTCATTGCATCTAATTATGGAAGTTATTCCCTTCCATAGTCTTGGAAACTACTATTTTATGTTCATGGTAAGACGCAGTATCCCTTTAAAAGGCTTTTGATCGGATTTCTTCAGTTCAATTTTGATAGTCAAGTATTTTGCTTTCGCCTATTTGTTTGATATAAAAAAATATTCAAGAAAAGTTTTCACCTTAAATGTGATTTATTTAGGAGTGCGAACTTCTTGTTAAATATTTATAATGTGTTCGTGACACAAGTTGAGGTATATCCCGTATGCATTTAATTTGCAAAACTTTACATCACTTCTTTACAATATATTACATCCTTCTTCATAAGCCCATAAAGAAAAAACGAGTAGGACGTATACTTCCATTCATTTCATTTCATTTTTACAATGTAATGCTTAAGATATTGTGCAGAAGACAGGGTGGGTCTCTTTTCAAGAATCAACATTAATTAGATCTTCCTGCATGGTTGCTTGTGTGTATAACTTACTTCAAAATCAACTTCATGCGGTAATCTTTTGGATCGTCTCCTTTTGTTGAGTCCTGCATCTATTTATGCATGCATTAAATTTATAAATGAAGTATACAAAGTTTTTTGTTGTTGATAAAATCTGATTAAATATTACAGTTTGTTTGCAGTAAAAAAAATTTCTATACACCTACACGAGTTTTGTCTAAAGACAAATTGAAAAAAAGCATCCCCAGAAACCGAAGATGATATTCTTGAAATACTTATCTTCACAATGGATAGAGAATTACGAGCTTCGTCTTCTACCTTGACTTCAATAGCAAACTTTTTTGTATTACGAAATACAGCGATCTTATTCGATTGTATACGCTAGCCAATCACAAAGCCAGAAAGACAGAATGAAAAAATTATGCCTTACGGTTTTCAGATTTTCTGTAGTGGAGTTGGTCTGGCTGTTTTCAATAAGCTTGACATTGCGAAGATATGTTCATCATCGTGGTTACTTTCAATTTTTTTTCAAAATTGGGTTAGTAGTCTCAACATGAGCTATTCAATCTCCAAGTTTGTCTTTAGATGATTATTTATGATTTATAGGTATTAATAAAATTGATGAATCAGAATAATCGATTAATCGAACAGCTTCAGGAGGTAGATCTGATAGATCTGACAGTGGCCATGACGGTTTTTATATATACTTAGCAAAGATCTGAACGTAGTAACAGCAAGAAAACAGCTATGCTTTTAGACTTCTATTATTATTTTGTTTGTGTGTTAATGTAGTTCCATTTGTGTCACATTAGAAGTAAATCTTCCTATACAATAGTTGAACTCATAATATTCGTGCATTTAGTTTTTACCGAATTGTATTTAAATAAAAATAAAAAAGATAACAAATTGGTTTTTCTGTCCTTAATGTTTCTGCAGACATTCATTAAAATAATTAAAGTTTTTTTTATTTTCTTCATGACTTCATCGTTTCACATTCCGCCACCGGCTGAAAAATTCGCCGTCTATGTTCGTGTAAAATACATTCAAATAATTAAAGATTATGAAACTGATAGAAATTTAAAATAACAGTTTTTTACAGACATTTTAGCTATAAATATTAAATTTTGTAGTATTTTTTCATGATAGATATCCGCCTTTTAATATGTTGTTACCGGTAGATATGGACTTCTGCAGGTTGACATTGAAGAGACTTGCAAATAAGCAGTTACACGAATTAAAGATATCACGAAATTGGACCATCTTTAATGTACAACTATTTATATTGCATATTCTACTTTTGGTTAAATTCATCACTTCGATATTATTCCCTAATCAAGCACATCAATATTAATAAGATATGTTCAAGTTTGAATTTGTACTAAGCGAACAATTACTTTGACATTTGAGAGCGATTGCACCGTCTCATTTTGAAAGTAGTTCAGGAAACACTTATCACACCAATCTAAAATGTAAATATCATATTTTAGAAATTAAATGGAAAATTACAAAAAACTCATGCTTTATTGGTCGTGATCTCAAGCTGAAGAGGAACCTAATTGATTATATTGATTGATTGTGTTTGATCACACCATATATAAATACTTGGAACAGACTCTTTACTCTGGTTTATTTTGTGATAAACGTTCAGGATAGGTGTCAGCGGATAGTTTAAATGCAAGAATAATAGGATCTACAATGGTGCCATAGATTCATTAAGATTCATTTTTTAACTTTTGCGTATGTCAATTTTTTTTATTTTGTTGAACGTGGATGGAAATGACTGGAAAGAAAATTTAATCGAAAGCAATTGAATATATTAATTAAAGGAACTAACAAGGATTATCAACTCAATATGGATTATAAATACATCAGCAATTGAGACTGAGTATTTTGACCTTATTAAGAAATAGATTCCATTATCCGAGAAATTGTTACTAACTGTATCTAAACATATTCTCAAAATATTAGCAAGATTTTTCAGTCGCTATAAAACTAGTTAAAGAAATGAACTTTCTTATTTTTATAGCTTCTGTGCTTTACGCTAGTTCGGATGTTTGGTGCTCGTCATTTACGTGGAAGCGGGTCCCTTCAATGGATGGAAAGATTGTCTCGGGTGCGTTTCTTACATTCGAAAACATGGCATTCAAAACATTCTGTGCACAAATTTGTGCACAACATTCGAAATGCTTTTCATTTTTCATGAATGTCCAGACATATACTTGTGATCTTCATTATGAAGTTTTTACTGACGCAACTCCTGCAACAACCTCGACTGCTACCAGATATTACATCAGTCCACAGAGAGGTAAGTTTTGCAATTATGATTATGTTCTGTCCCATGTTTGTGCTGCTGCACACAGTACACAAGTACAGTCATTTTCCTTTCAACGCGCGATTGATAAGGGATCTAGTTATTTTAATAAACGTAATATCGTTTTTCCAAACTCGATTTTTGAACTCGGAAACAGTACTGTTGTGTGATAAATGTATTTTTCACGTCTTTTCAGAAATAACAACAACGACCACACCGACAACTACAACTACTTTCCAGACTACTACAACGCTATCTACAACAACACTATCTTCAACTACAACTATAGCCACCACTACAACATTACCAACGACTACAGTTATTCCCTGTCCTGGCACGTACCTGAATGAAGGTGGCTTTTGTTTTAAGATATTTAACACTGCCAAGTCGTGGAATGCAGCGCGTCTTGCCTGTCAGACTAAAACAAATGGAGATTTATTAGTAATTGACTCTATGACTAAACAACAATTCTTTAATACATATATGAAAAATAACGGTGAGTTATTGATGATATCATTAAATTGACCACTTAGCTATAACACCAAGATTTACACCGCCCTGTAATCAATTGTAAGGTGTATATAGACATTTGTTAAGGCTGTGGGAATACAGGGCAAAATAGGTTAACCAATTTATATTCAATGTTTACGTTGGAATAATGTCTCATTTCTTCCTACAACTACAAGACCAGTCAGTTAACGTGTTTCGATTTTAATGATTGGTTTTTCATATATATGATAGTCGTTTCGTAGTGTTGGGCGTTGTCAATACTTGTGGACTGTGGTTCTGAACAAAGCTCAAGGTCAGGTCAGGTTTGATATTAAGGCAAGTCTATATGATCATACAAAACATTTGTTTAAAATTGTTCAGGTTAGTTGCGGATTTCTGTCTACACTGTCAAACATGATTCAACATTTGTATAATGATGTATGGTCAATATGGTGGGTCATTATTATATTCTGGTGGAAATCTGTTGAGTGAGGCTGTTGCATATATTATCATTTTGACAATTTTACTACGCCAATGGCACAAGAGAAGGGCGCGAAAGGTTCACCAACGGGTCAGGGATGGTATTCAAAGGAGAGGTCTGAACGGACCTTACTGTGTTAGTGACGACTAACAGACTAGCACAGCCCAGCTTCAAACAGTTTTCACACATGGGTGTAACTTTTGATCAATTAATAGCAAAAGTGGGGTCATTTATTGTCATAAGGCATGGGTTATCCTCGTACAGACTAATTAATCTAGTTATATCAATAACTGTCCGAATTTTCTATTCCGTTTGCGATTTTGAAAGCCAGGACAAAGGAGGAGGCAGTCACATGACGTCATGCGGCAGATGATTTGTGTAAAATTGATATCCAATTTAAAAGTTGCCAACGTCTGTTGTAAAGTTGAAACACTCAACAACAACAAAATCTGAAACACAAATGTATGATGAAGAAATGTTTGAAGCTTCATTTTCAGGCTCAATTTTTGAGAACATGACATCTTTGTTTTTTCAGTCACCAATGAACTAAGACCGATATTCAACAAACAGCCCGGGTTTAAACACTATTTTATTCATTTTATCTATATCAATTTATGTTTCATAGAGAAGCCAAGGTTTAATGATTCTAATTTTGTCGAGGGTTGTGCCTAGCAGTTGTAGACAATTCAGTTAAAGGGGCCCAGGCTTGATTTTTAGGGGTCGTTTTGGGCCTTTGTTACATTTAAACAGTCCTCAGAAATACTCAAGCTCTAAGAAAATCGCAAAATACCTTGAAATATACCTCAAACAAAAAATTTCACTTTTCATTTTTTTCCGTGCTGTACGCGGCTGGTCTCCAGTCAGTCTGAAAATTGTGTGTCCTGTTGACAAAGTCTACAATTGAAAATGCGTTGTAGTCTATTTATATAGATGACCACTATTGCACGACGGGAAGGACAACTCTTTGATTATCAAGACGAACCGTTTTCCAATATGGCGGGACGTTCGTATCTTAAGGCATTATGGTTTTCCAAACACGGATAATTATGGATACACATGGATTTGAAGGCTCAAATTTCAAAGGTGAGCTCTGAAGACTATTTCTGATTAGCTAAGCAAAAGATTTCATGTGTTTGAGGCTGTTGGATGATTGTCCGAAACAAATCAAGCCTGGACCCCTTTAATCAGGTGTTATTAATATTTCATTGTCCCCTTTTTATTTACAGGCTATATGAATTCGTATCATTTCGGTGTTCATCACATATATTCCAACGGAAGCTTTGAACTTGTGGATGGAAGAAATCAAGCTATATCAAGTTTTACTTATTGGGGTAGCGGTGAACCGAATAATTTAAATGGAGCAAACCTTTGTGGGTTTATCGAGTGGAAATCGTCTAATACAGAATTGCGCTGGAATGACGGGTCGTGTTCTTATGCAGACAGATATATATGTGAAGTGATTACTGGATGATAAAACGATTTAAATTGATACTTAAAACGCTGATAAAAAATATCCTTTAGTTTATTGAATGTCATTAGGTGAAATACAAATAAATCATTGTTGTTAGTTCGTTTCTTAAAATTTGTTAGTCTTCACAAAAAGAAAATTTAGAAATAACACTGTCTAGTATTCAAATCAATATTTTGATATTTCTCTTGGGAAAAGGAGCTACTTTCCAAGACATATAAACAAAACCCATTAAATATCATTTAAATGACCTACAAAAATCTATTACAGAATCGGTATAAATTAAATTTAATTAATTAAAGATCCACAGTCTTACAGAATGTGATTTTTTGTCAATATCAATAAGTGATTGAAAAATAAAAGTAGATATTGAATAGACATTTCTCATAACATGCTTTATCACTTTGCAATTAGTTTATATTTCAACAAAATGGAAGTATAATGTAAAGAGCCTTTTAGTTAACGATCCAAGTCATCGATATAAAACTTGTTTCGTTGACAGGTATTCCATCAACGGATTTCTGTACAACTTTGTATAGGCTGACAAAAAATTCGGTCCTTAGTTACATGTAGATGGTATTGAAAATTGTTACAATTATTTTTGTTCATAATATACTTTTCACTATGTCGTCTGTTATTTAAAGATCGGACAAGAGAGGGTTTATTCTTCCAAATGTATATGATGGAATAAATAATTCATTTAGAAAGTGAAAAAAGCGGCATGTTACTGCTTGGCATTTTCTTCTCTTCAGTTTGTCCAATGGCCGAGAGGTCAGTTTGTTATAAATTTTAAGGCTTTGGTTTGCTTTGAACAAGGTTGTCAGTTAGGATCCGTTTTTTTTAAAAATATTGGACAATCTTCTCGTGTTTATGAACAAAGGAGAAGTTTTCTTGCAGACTCTCGTTATGGTCATTGACTATGTTTCTTGCTCGATAACTGTTGGAATTGAGGTATCTCCAGTCTATGTTATAGTTGATGCATTCTACTCGAACCCTCGTTGGTAAATCGTGTATGAATTAATAAATCATCCCCTGAAAAAACTCAGTGATTTTGCGTTGAATTAAATGTCATTTATTGTGGTTGAAATTCCTTGGATGAAAGTTCTATTGATGTTTACTTCACAGATTTATATTTCCAAATTTGCGAAATAATTCTAAGGCTACCCGTACTGTTTACGGAACTCAGTGCTATTTCGATCTGTAGAGATTATTCAATAGTCCTTTGTTTATTGAGATTGTGGTTAAAAAAAATACCATTTTAGAATGAGCAAAAATGTATAGCAAAGAAAGGAACTATGGAAATATGCTGAAATCTAGGGCGTTAAAAGAAATCCCTTTATTTGAGTAACTCTTAATATGGATTATTGTTTGAATAATATATCGTTGTTTAATAATAATATCACTGTCTTCGATGGTAATTAACTTACTTAATTGACATGCATATCGATAAGGGTAATCAAATTTTTAAAAGTGTCAAGTCAAGCACACTATTTAAACTCACTATTGATTCTTAACAATCAATAACTTGTTTGAAGTTAAAAGATGATATAATAAGGCGTGTCGGTTTTTGTTTTTGTAAAATTTGCACTAATGATCTAAGTGTATTTACTTTCTTTTATAAGTTGCATCGTTTTGATGCGCCCACACGTTAATGTGGGCGTAATAGTATATAGTTGTCGCCCAATTTACTTGTCCCTTCCGTCAGTTCGAGCTCTTTTCTTCATGGATTTTTTAACACTAAGTGAGTTTTATTACTCAAGGGTCACACAAATTGAAAATCAGAAAGATATTAAATATTGATGAAACCTGTTGGTTTTTGTTATCACCCAAGGTTGAACCCTATTGAAAATCATTCCAATCGTAAACAGTTTATTTTACGAGTTATTTCCCATGTTCCGGTCACAATTATTGACGGCTGTGGACAAAACTTGATAATTTCTTTTTATTACCCAAGGAAGAACCTGTTGAATGTAATTAATTACACATCTAGTTATTGCCTTGTACTTGAAAAAACGTTATGTCTTTAGCTTGTAAACACTCTTTAAGGCGCAAGATTTATGGACTTAGAAAAAAAATGTTAATCACCCAAGGATGAACTCAATAATGAAAAATATCGGAAACTATTTATTATAGCTTATTGCCCTTGTTTTTGAAAACGAATTTATATTTTGGATCCTAATAACTCGAGACGGCACAATTAGGATATGTAACCCAATGTTCTCTCCATATTGGATCTTAAACTCAAACCTTAATGAAACAATATGCAATATTATGAGACGTGACGATGTGTTCTTCACGCAGTTCTCATAATGAAAGCAAATATGAGTTAATGCATTTTTGTTTTCAATAGGAATAGGGAAAACTGGAGACAAATATGCATTAGTTTATCATTGAAAATAAAGTCTTCAATTTCCTATAACATTTGATCTGACGGAGAAAAGAAGCGCATTTTAAAACGAGATTTCCATCAATCGTTCGATCGTTTCTGATAACAGAGTTTAATCTGAAGTATTTACATTCCTACAAACCAGTGTAATCGATCTGGGAAGTAACCCAAATATCTTTCATATCGAGTACGGAAATCCTACTTTCGAAATATACTAAAAAGATTTGCAAGGAAGGGTACTCGAATCGAAACCTACATTGTACTCAAAAGAGCTGTCGGTTGGTGGTATAGAGTAATTTATAATAACTCTATGAATCGAATCCTGTCGGATCTTTCCACATTTTTCACCCTTTAAACATTCCGGGTATTAAGTCGGTAAGACGTCACTGGAGAGTATCAGCACGTAATGGAGCAACCAAACGTAACTTTACCCACAGCTCCGAGGGAGAGCTCATTTACCCTGTTTTCTTGCTGTTAGCTAACATCAACATTAGCCATTATTTTCTTCAAGTCCAATATTTCCGGACTACTATATGAAAATACCTAATCAATAATCGCTGACTAAAAAGAAGGGGAGTGAAAAGTAAGAGATATTTATTTCAGAAATGCATTTAAACAATAGAAAATTATTGGCCTCATTGTGCTCCATGGATTGTTTCTGTTGAGATGCCTGGAATCCTCTAGAGTTGCCACGTGACTTTATTTACAGGGATATATTATACCAGAGAATATAATAATAATAATTATAATACTAAACTGTTTATTATACGTGTGTTAGAATATGTGTCAAATATACAAGGACATAGTCATGTAATGAAACAATACAACGAATGGCAGGGCCGTAAGAAACTACCAAAAAAGAAAATTTATTCATTATTATTATATGGGCTAAGCACAACACTGGACATCCACCTGCATGTCATCTTTCATTCAACTCTACTGAACCCCTTCACAAATAAATGTGAGCTCTGTCAGCCTCACCACACATGCACCCGCCGCTCCATCCCCATATATTCGCGCCCGACAAAGAATACAAGCTTGTAAAAGGACATTTGACCAATTGAAAAATGATGATATTTGGTAAAAACTATATTTTATATGCAAGAATGAATAATTTGACCTTACTTAAAACGATAAGAACAATTTTGCAGGTTGACATTGTAAAGATCACCAATTTTATATCAACACATGCAAATGAGGAGTACGAAATTAGGCTATCCAACTACAAATTTCATCAAACCTGAATTTGTATCTATATACACCATTATGTAGCCACGAAAAAGCTTCATGCAAAGCCATTCCAAATCGACCAAACCATCATAGTTTGAAGATGTGAGCTCTTCAATAATTAATGGTAATACATGTATATTAGTTTAACTTATAACACTTCGATTTAATGCCTGCATATAAATTAAACGCGTTTAAACAAGCTTATATATTTTCATTTGTTGAGTTAAGGGTTTGAAAGGGTACTAGAAGAGAGAAGAAGAGTGGTGATATTGATTGATAGACACCAGAGATAAATACTTGGAACAGACTTTTAACTCGGGTTTAACTTGTGTTAAGACTTTCGGACAGGGGACAGTTAACATGCTAACAACATAAAGGGTATTATCAACAATGGTGCGCCATATTTAGATATTTTTATAACTTTTCTCTTATTTAAAGAAGTAATAAGGATTATCAAGTCAAATGGATTATAATTAAGTTATCCAGCTAAACTCAATATTTTTCAAGTCGTTACAAAACGTTTTTAATCATTGTAATATATACAATTCTCCTAGAAATTTGAGAATACTTATGAAAATTTTCAAAATATTTTCAGTCACTAAAAAATGGTTAAAAAAATGAACATTTTAATTTTGTTAGCTACTGTAATTTACACTAGTTCGGATGTTTGGTGCACGTCATTTACATGGAAGCGGGTCCCTTCAATGGACGGAAAGATTGTCTCGGGTGCGTTTCTTACATTCGAGAACATGGCATTCAAAACATTCTGTGCACAAATTTGTGCACAACATTCGAAATGTTTTTCATTTTTCGTTAATGTCCAGACATATAATTGTGATCTTCATAATGAAGTGTATACTGACCCAAATTCTGCAACAACTTCGACTGCGACCAGGTATTACATCAGTCCACAGAGAGGTAAGTTAGATGTTCTGAAAACTTCGATCTTAAGAATTACGTGTATATATGAATGTGGGCGTATATACTCGTCATTCCTGTCTGCCGAAATATGAGAAGGCTCTTTTTTAGTGAAGAAACTTATAGTCCCCGTAAAACCAAAGGACAGACTTCATTGAAAATCAGGACAATCCAAAAATATTTACTTTGGATTATTGCAATTGTTCTTGACATTTTATGTACGCGTTAGAGAAATCTCGGTGGATTTTGACGAAACTGGGTGTTATTTGTATTAGCTCACGAAGGAACACAGTAGAAAATGAAACATATCAATAAGTATTTGATATGATTATTGCCCTTGTTCAACTTTTTAACTTGTAATCAGATGGATTTTGACGAAACGTGTTTGATATCCACCAAGGATGATCCCTATTGAAAATTAAGCTCTTAAACAACTGTGATGGATTTAGGCGAAGAAATGTTTATTATACATAAGGGTGAGCCCTATCATATATATCAACTTCTGCAGATTGACATTGACATCAATCAAGACATGTAAATGAGGTGTTACACAATGATAAACGAATTCAAACTTCCGGCAAAATCCGTCGCTAATCATCCCTTATTGAGAGTTCACGATCTAATAATTGAACGCGTTTCGAAAGCAAGGGTTATAGCTCATATTAAAATTTTCAAATTTTATTGCTTCATTTTTCATTTTAGAGTTCATCCTGGTGTCATTACAAACACTCACATAAGTTGTATGAAAATCCCTCAAGAATTGTGCTTTCTATAGTGCCTTAAAATTGAACGCTCTTTTGAGAAAAAGGGCAATAACTTATATTATTAAATATTTATGTTGAGATATGTCAAGAATAGTGCCTTCTAGAATCTTAATGGGGCCCAGGCTTGATTTTTAGGGGTCGTTTTTGGGCCTTTGATACATTAAACAGTCCTCAGAAATACTCAAGCTCTAAGAAAATCGCAAAATACCTTGAAATATACCTCAAACGAAAAATTCAATTTTCATTTTTTTCCGTGCTGTACGCGGCTGTTCTCCAGTCAGTCTGAAAATTGTGTGTCCTGTTGACAAAGTCTACAATTGAAAATGCGTTGTAGTCTATTTATATAGATGACCGCTATTGCACAACGGGAAGGTCAACTCTTTGACGAACCGTTTTCCAATATGGCGGGACGTTCGTAATTTCTTAAGACATTATGATTTTTCAAACACGGATAATTATGGATACACATGGATTTGAAATTTCAAAGGTAAGCTCTGTAGACTATTTCTGATAAGCTAACCAAAGATTTCATGTGTTTGAGGCTGTCGGATGATTGTCCGAAACAAATAAAGCCTGGGCCCCTTTAAACGAACTAATGTTTTCAAGAACATGGGCATTAACTCATTTTGAATGTATTTATAAGTCAAGTGGAAATAGAGTGTAGTGATGCACTCAGCGATGGACTTGAATATATAATAAAGGATATAATAATTTCAATAATTTTTTCAAAGCTATTTCAACAAGAAAATAATATATTAAAAGTTACAATATTGAGGATTTGGTAGTGACTTAAGTCCAGATAACCATGATATGCTTTGCGTGAGAACAATACGTGTTATATGCAGTTCGAAGAAATACATGATTGTATCATATCATACTATTAAAACAAAGGACGGGTTATAATTCCAAAAGGTGAAATGTACAGAGGCCAATCGAGCGCTTTAGTCTGTCCTGCAATTACCTGACTGTGAGCATTATATTATTTTCAGAAATAATACCAAAGACTTCCACCACAGCTGCTGCGACTACCACTCAATCTACAACTATAGTCCTAACTACAACTACACTACCTACTACAACTATAGCCACCACTACAACATTACCAACGACTACAGTTATTCCCTGTCCTGGAACGTATGTTAATGAGGCTGGCTTTTGTTTTAAGATATTTAACAATGACAAAACGTGGAATGCAGCTCGTTTGGCCTGTCAGACTAAAACAAATGGCGATTTATTAGTAATTGACTCTATGACTAAACAACACTTCTTCAATACATATATGAAAAATAATGGTGAGTGATTACTGATATCATTAAATTGATGTTATTGTCTAGACACCACGAATAAGATGGGCCCTATATAGCTGAAACCTCCAAATTTCACCAAAATATTTTACTTGATGAGACAAGCATGAAATGTGGCTCATATTTTCGTCACTATGAGAAAAGGACTAAAGATAAAATCTTCATCTATAAGACATTTATATATATATATATATGAAATGTTCTGTTTGGAGCCGACCTCTCATATGATCTGGTTGCTGATGTACCCAACCATTTCTCGATGATAGCAGTAGCTGGTACACTTTCACACAAGTTTTTCCTCATTTTTGCGGTGTTTGGGAAATATTTTCTTGTCATAATATAATTTTAATGATCAGTTTCTTCGCTGAACTTTTTTTTTATTATTTATTTTTTTTTATTTTATAAACAATACACGTATTTTTTTCATACAGGTATGAAAAGGATTTGGGGAACAAGCGTACGCCTATATAACCCGTCTTTCAACTGTTCATATTTATTATTAAAATTCTCATCAGTAACATTCCTTGTAGTTTTTAGTAATTAGTCTGTCGTCACTATTTTTTCTCTTCATGTTTGTCGTTTTGTTGTGTATGTTTAGCCAGGCAGCTTATTCTTAATCTGTTACCAATTTCATTATTTAGGACTTACTGATGTAAATAGGTGCTGCCCATGCTTTCTGAATATGTTATTTAGATTACAGGAAAGGGAGGGATTGGATCCCCAGATGTACAGGCCTAGGGCGGAACAAATACTTTATTGAGAAATGGGGATCTGGATCTATTGGGTGATTTTCTTATGTTTTTGATCTGAAATTAGAAAAAAATAGAAATATTTTTTGAGAAAATTAGGAAATGGGGGCTATTTTGGACAATTGTAATAGTATACATATAGATTTACAGCCTGGAGCGAAAAGGAGTGGAACGAGTTTGATATTTCTTTGCATTATGTTTGTTCGGTTTTTTTTTCACTCTTTTCTTTTACAGGCTATATGAATTCGTATCATTTCGGTGTTAACCGCATATATTCCAATGGAAACTTTGAACTCGTGGATGGAAGAAATCAAGCTACATCAAGTTTTACTTATTGGGGTGCCGGTGAACCGAATAATTTAGATGGACCAAGCTTGTGTGGGTTTATCGAATGGAAAGTGTGGAATACAGAGTTACGCTGGAATGACAGGTCTTGTGCTTCTTGGGACAGTTATATATGTGAAGTGAAGACTGGATGAGGGAACTTGGTGTTGAATTAATAAGAATGTAAAGAGATTGTACTTTTTGTATGTGTATTTGGGAGACTGATTGTCGAAGGCAAAGTGATCTATATTATAAGGCTGTTGCAGGAATCATAGTCGTCTTATTAAGAATAAGAATTGTCTAAATTAGAATGTTGCAAATCGATTGTATCAGGTTTCCCCGATACACATACAAATATTAGAAGACCTTATTACATTCCCTTTAAAAGCTACCATTGAGATCTATTATGTCGATACGATAAAAATATCCAATAGTTTATTTGACAAGTGTCATGGGGTGAAATAAAAATAAAAAACATTATTGCACTTAGGTTTCTTAGCAAGTCTACACAAAAAGCCATTAAAAATGCATGATTAAATAACATTTCCTTAGGGATAACTACTTTCCAAAAAATACAAACAAAACCTAGTAATTACTCCTTTTGTTTGAAGTATGCAAAAGCCATGGTAAAGGAAAGTTTTAAATATACATATGTATTTTATAAAAATTGGCTAAAGCTTAGAGCGTTCAAAGAAGTCTCTCTTTTGCTAAATTCAGATATGGATTATTCTTTGTATTACCGTTGCATAAGAAATTGAAAATTGATATTTCTGAGGTTTTTTTTTTCACTAACTTACTTTTTTGACATCCATATCGAATAATTTGGTTTTCAAACGTTACAATTCGATGTATCATATTAGAATACAGAACAATTTTAAAACGCACTATTGATTCCCAACGATCAATAACTTGTTTGAAGATATAATTTTTTAATGCGTTTCATTTTTCATACGCCCACATTATAATGTGATCGTATATTGTCGGCACCCCTGTCCGTCCGTCGGTCCGTCCGTCCGTCCGCAATTGCTTATGAACACGATAGAGACTACAGTTTTTGTCGGATTTGAATGAAACTTGCTATGATCATTTATATTGATGATATATCGGACAAGTTCGAATTTGGCGATTTTTCGATGAACGGTTTTTGAGTTACTGCACTTAACTTAGTCAAAATTGGCTTGTAAACGCTAAAGAGACTACAATTTTCATTAGATTTGAATGAAACTTGATGTGATCATTTATATTGAAGAGATCTTGGACAAATTCGAAAAAGGCGATTTTTCTATGAAAGGTTTTTGAGTTATTGCACTTGACTTATTTAAAACCTGTCAAAATTGGCTTGTGAACGCGATAGAGATCACATTTTCCATTGGATTTGAATGAAATTTTCTGTCATCATTTATATTGACGAGATCTTGGACAAGTTTGATAGTGACGATTTTTTGGTGAACGTTTTTTGAGTTATTGCCGTTGACTTAGTCAAAACGCGTCAAAACAGACTTGTGAACACCACAGAGACAACAGATTTCATCTGATTTGAATGAAGTTTGATGTGATCATTAAAATTGATGAGATCTTCGAAATTGACGATTTTTTAATAAACTATTTTTGAGTTATTGCACTTGACTTAGTCAAAACACTGAGAAATTGGCTTGTGAAGGCGATAGACAATATAGTTTTTATCTTATTTGAATGAAATTTGATGTGATCATTTTTATTGGTGAGATCTTGAACAAGTTCAATATTTACTATTTTTCGATGAACTATAGTTGAGTTATTGCCCTTGACTTAGTCCAAACTCATGAAAATTAGTTAGTAAATACAATAGAGACTAGGTTTCATCTGATTTGAATCAAATTTGGAGTGAACATTTATATTGATGAGAAATTGGATTAGACCTAAATAATGTTAGAGTTTCTGCCTGTGTTAAAACAGAAAATATATTTTAAAGTGGGCGTATCTTGCTAGGCAGCCGCTTCTATGGTCTGTAAGAAACCAATGACAAATTTACTTTCTGTAGTTGCATTGTTTGTATGTACGTTTTCATAGATCTAATAGAAAAGGTTTTTTTTTGTTTGCACTGGGGTTCACGTCATGGTTGTTTTCCACGGGGAAATAGATATTACTTGTTTGGAATTTATATTTTTAAATATCACAATTCTATCTAAATAATAATATGAAAATGTTACGACTTGTTTACAATGCACTGTGAGCCGAATGCTATCTTAACTATGGATTTCAACAGTTTTATCGCACAAATCATTGTTAATCAATATTAGTTTTTTGATCACAAGGCCTGAAGGGGAAGACTGCAAATGAAATAAAAAGGATAATTTTATGTCTAAAGGGGAAAAGAGGAACCCGTATAATAATTGTAAATTCTATTAATTTCAAATGATGCGAATTTTAAAACGAGATTTCCATCAATCTTGCGATCGTTTCTGATAACAGAGTTTAATCTGAAGTATTTACATTCCTACAAACCAGTGTAATCGATCTGGGACGTACCTCAAATACCATTCATATCGATTACAGAATTCCTACTTTAGAAATATACTATTAAGATTTGTAAGGAGTGCACTCGGAGGCCTCTGATCTTTTCAACTTTCCCTCGTTGTCCCTTTTGGTTATCCCTTGAAATGATGGGGGGGGGGGGGGGCGTTGCTGGAGAGTAATAAACACACTTCGCAACTAAGCAGGTCAAAGCTGAATCAGTCGTTGACCAGACTGCTCTCTGGTTCAGAGGATAGCTGATAAGCCCAGTGTTTTTGGATTTTTTTGCTGTTTCGTCTAGTCCTCAACGAAACAATATAATTCCCCGATGAAACTGGCGCATCAAGTAACTTTCGTTTACTAGAACTCAATAAAATTGAAAGTTTTATTTTTTTATTATTAACTATAAAATTTCTGAACTTCCGATATTTTTTAACAAAATCGAAACTGAATGACATGATTGTCAAATAAGTGAGTTTACTCCGACAACATATGAAAGACAGTTAATCATTGAAAGGAAATAAGGAATTTGAAAAAATAAACCTTACATCACGACTTCAAAACGCTTGTGTTTACTTTAACAGGTAAGTAAGCAACATGGAAGCTATTTCTGTCCGTCTCTCACACTCGGCCATCAACCAAGTAAGGATAGGATAATCTTGGGTATTGATTGATCTCCCGTAAACAGTCGACCAAAGTTGTTATTAATGTGAACAGGTTAGATTAAATATAATATATTCCTAAATAGTTCTATATGAAGATATTAAATTTATTAAACATAAAGGAACACAAGGGCAACTACTTTTGTAATAACTAGGAACAAAATATTTAAAAACACACTTATGTAATAACTAGGTACAAAATATTTAAAAACACACTTATGTAATAACTAGGTACAAAATATTTAAAAACACACTTATGTAATAACTAGGAACAAAATATTTAAAAACACACTTATGTAGTAACTAGGAACAAAATATTTAAAAACACACTTATGTAATAACTAGGTACAATTTATTTAAAAACATTCTTATGTAATAACTAGGAACAAAATATTTAAAAACACACTTATGTAATAACTAGGAACAAAATATTTAAAAACACACTTATGTAATAACTAGGTACAATTTATTTAAAAACAATTTGTCGTAATCAAATAAAATGGAGAAGAGATATATGTATACTTGGCATGTTCCATATTCCTTCGCAGTAACTAATTATTCTTTAAGTTTAATAACAATAACTAACGATCGGGGTGTAACAAAATGTGCAATATTGAATAAAACAGAGTGCATCCACCAATAGACAACATCGAAGAAATAATAGGTTAAAAAACACGAGAAAGGATGCGTTTCTATAAATCCAAATGAGATGAAAATTTATATAACATAAGACACACAAGATCAGCATTAATTATTGTTACAACAGCAGCGTTGATCATGATCACATATTTTATATATTATATTTCAACTATGCTGCAACTGTGTCCTAATTGCCGAAAAGCAACCCAAGCTTCTTTTTCAGTCCATGGCTGAAAAATAGAACGGACTAAATTCATACAATCATAAGCATAAAATGTTTTACTCGACTGAGTCCTATATACAGTGTATGTGTACATCGACTCAGACCACAAAAACATTTTATGCTAATGATTGTATGAATTTAGTCCGTTCTATTTTTAGAAATCCTCTTTCTTCCTTCCTTTGGGGATTTTTGCATGCCCACTTTGGACTTATTTTTTGTTCTAGATTTGAAATTTGATGTCTGAAATTGCATTTTCTTACAGAATTTCTGGGATAATGCGAAATTTAATTGGCGGAAGGTTATTTCTAAAAATAATGGTTTTGTGTGCAGTGACAGTCAATCGGATGTTGATAAAATGTAGTAGTTTACTTTCATTTTGTTTGACTAATAAACCGAATCAGCACCTGATAAATTAACAGGTAGACTACAGGCTAATACGGAAGGCACCAAGCTATTGGTATCACGAACATTTGTAAATGTGCAGCTTGAAGTAACATTAGCACCAGTTTGACACTCCATATTGACCATTGAATATTTGTGAATGTACCTAACAAGTGGGAAAATAAGAACACATAACACCATGCAAACGTTGACGAAATCCGTTTTATCAAGACATGCAAATGAGGAGTACGAAATAAGGCCACCTATAAACTCCAATGGACTTTGTATCTATTCAAATATGTTCTCTAGTCCAAACCATGTGAAGCCACATAAAGGCTTTAGTGAAAGTCATTTCAACTCGACCAAACCAGCATAGTTTGAACATAAAAATTTTCTCTGTGAGCTCGGTAATAATTGGTGGTAACAATGGTTTTCCTCATAACTTCGATTTTGTTCCTGCATATAAATTAAACGCGTTAAACACGCTAATATATTTTCAAGGGTTTGAAAGGGTACAAGAAGAGAGGAGAAGAGTGGTGATATTGATTGATAGACACCAGAGATAAATACTTGGAACAGACTTTTAACTCGGGTTTAACTTGTGTTAAGACTTTAGGAAAGGGGACAGTTAACATGCTAACAACAAAAAGGGAATTATCAACAATGGTGCGCCATATTTAAATATTTTGCATTCCTAGAAGTCTGAAAAAAAAACCTGTGCATTTTCAAAATATTAACAAGTCTTTTCAGTCACCAAAAACCTTTTAAAAAATGAACTCTTTAATTTTGTTAGCTACTGTAATTTACACTAGTTCGGATGTTTGGTGCACGTCATTTACATGGAAGCGGGTCCCTTCAATGGATGGAAAGATTGTCTCGGGTTCGTTTCTTACATTCGAGAACATGGCATTCAAAACATTCTGTGCACAAATTTGTGCACAACATTCGAAATGTTTTTCATTTTAATGTATATACTTGTGATCTTCATAATGAAGTGTATACTGACGCAACTCATGCAACAACCTCGACTGCGACCAGGTATTACATCAGTCAACAGAGAGGTAAGTTTTGCAATTATGATTATGTTCTGTCTCATTGTTTGCTGCTGCACACAGTACACAAGTACAGTCATCTTCCTTTCAAAACGCGATTGATTAAAAAATATTAATGGATCCAGTTATTTTAACAAACGTAATATTGTTTTTCCATACTCGCTTTATGAACTCGTAAACAGTACTGTTGTGTGATAAATGTATTTTTCACAACGTCTTTTTCAGAAACAACTACAAATTCAACTGCGACCAGGTATTACATCCGTCCAAAGAGAGGTAAGTTACATGTTCTGAAAACCTCGAGCTTAAAAATTACTTGTACACATTAATGTGGGCGTATATAGTCGTTATCCCTTTCTGTCTGTCTATCCATCTGAGTTCGTTTTTTGGTGGATTTTGATCACCCAAGGACGAATTATATTAAAAATCAGACAAATCGATATATATACTAAGTAATTGTCCTCGTTTTTAAATTTTTATGGACACGATAGAGTGCTGGTTTCTCAATGGCTTTTGACGATACTTGGTGTGAGAGTTTTTAATAACCGAAGAGGAACATTATTGAAAGTCAGACAAATCATCCCTTCTTTAGTGTTAAGAGCTAATAATTTATCGCTTTTTAAGAACAAGGGTTATCATATTAATTTTCGTCCGATTTTAATTTTTTTAATAGGGTTCATCCTGGTTTGATTACAAAACACCCCAAAGACCAGAAATTTGAATATGTTTTCGATAACAAGTGCAATAGCTGATATGAAATATTTATGTGAATACTAATCATACAAAGTTTTGTTAACATGTTAAGAATAGTGAAAATGTTAACGTACTAATATTTTCAAGAACAAGGGCAATAACTCCTATTTAATTGTATCACATTTTTGGACATCTAGCGATGGATTTCAATAAATGTTAAAAAATATATTAATTTAAATAATATTTTAAAATCTAATTCGAAATTAATGTATAATTGATATTATAAGGTAGTGATAATAACTGCAAACAAAAATACTAATAAGGCCTTGGAAGTGACAACATCCACATAACCATGGCATGGGAGGAAGCAACTAATTCACATAGAATTATATCATTTATAATGTAAAAAAGAACCATGCATTTGATATTCAGTTTGAAGAAAGACATGAATACATGATTGTATCATATCAGATTATTTAAACTAATCTCAACTCCCGAAGTTTACCGCGCATATGAACACGTGACTAGTCCAACAAATCACTTGTCTACCGAGCCGGCGACGGGTTAAGATCGTGCTCTAATATCACCATGCCCGCCATTATGAACTCTAATGGAAAGTTGGGAAAAGCTGATGTTTGATGTTATCAAGCTATGGAGAGCGGGTATAAAAGAAGAACACAGATTCTGTAAAGAAATACCAATCTCTACACTGTCAAGATCTGAAATTTTGGAAAAATTGGGATGGAATGAAGAGATCTTAAAAGAGATAAAATTGATTTTAAACATCGATGAGTGGGAACAAGTCATGTTGGTCGATTTTGCTACGGAGGTAATAAGTGTAAGTTTTATTGTTTTAATATAATCAGAGGACGACACTCGATAGCCTATATATCGGTCAAACAGTCGTCTGCTGTGACAAGCGTTAAGATAGAGAGTGAGCGAATTTATCTGCTGTGATAGACGCTTATTAGTTGAATGTGGCAGTAGGAGATTGATAGTTTACGACAGACTTGTAATTTCAGACTACCCATGTCTTTGGGTTAAAAAACTCCAAAGGCTAGCATGCCTAACCGTGACCCAAAGACAACTGCACTTCTGTATCAATATTTAAAAAAAATAAATAAATAAATAAAAAATAGTAATAAATATCTTCCGTGGTTTGGTCTGCCCAAATCAATTAGAAAATATCTAAATTTTATTCTATTTAAAAAATGTTATTATTTATAGACATTAAAATATTTGCTTAATTTTAATTCTGCTTAATCAAAGCTATTTTGGTAATGAAATATAAATTTAACAATTTTCTTTTGGACAAAAATAATTTTGTAAAATATATTTTCCGTGGTTTGGTCTGCCCGATTTGACCGTGGTTTGGTCTGCCCGAAGTGACCGTGGTTTGGTCTGCCCGAAGTGACCGTGGTTTAGTCTGCCCGAAGTGACCATTGTTTGGTTTGCACGAAGTGACCGTGGCTTGCTTTGCACGAAGTGACTGTGGCTAAGTCTGCAAGTAGTGACCGTTGCCTGGTCTGCTCGAATTAATGATTTGATCTATCCTACTTTAAAGGGGTTGGTCACTTGAGATAATGTAATTCTAGTAAATTGGCTATTAGTGATTCTGCTTAAATTTCAGTTATAGGTGGATAGAACCGAAATATCTAAACGGATAACATATTTGGACTGAATCTGGTTACGCAAAACAAAAGGAAAACTTGCTAAAAAAACTTGACTTGTTCGTAAATTCAATTGATAAGTCTTTAAATTTGGATAATTTTTCCCCAGCCGTAATGAGAGAGTTCTTAGTGTGGATGGACTTGAAAGGAAAAACAAAGGTACATGATGACTTGTGTCCAGGCAAAGTAAGCCCAGATTCGGAAATGTGTTCCTGTCCTGTTCGGCGAGCTGCGTCTTCCTTGGATACTTTAATAGGGCAATTAAGAGCCATATTCCGCGACCATGGTAGAGGTTCGGACTGGAACAGTGTTCTTGGTTTTGGAAACCCAATGGCTTCACCTTCCATAAAAAATCACTTAAAAGCTGTAAGGTTAGAACAAACGCGTTCATTAGTTGATAAACGTAAAGCAATTCCGGTTTTCAAAAATAAAATCATTAGGATGAATAGGCTCATAAATTATGAATTAAATAACCATAACAGTTCATTTAATAACAGGTAGAAATATACATATGCGAGGGATAGAGCATATTTTACAATTTTAACTTTTACCGGAGATAGAGCCGGCGACTTAGGCAAAATTAAATATGACCAAATTCGTTGGCTTCCAAATAATGCAGGTATATATATTCACATGACAGAAGGTAAAACAATTAAGGAAAATGCTAGAACAATTATTATTAAAAGAGTTAAGGAAGAGTTGTGTGCTGTTCGCGAATTTGAATCTTACTTGAAAATCTTAAAAGAATTACATTTAGATTTTAAAGGGGGTTATATGTTTAGACCATGTTCTACTTTAAAGGACGTGTTAGTCAGGAACAAGCCAGTGTCTTCGTTTTCCATGAATCCCCGATTAAAAAAGCATCTTAGAGCAGCAGGTTTATGGGAAGGTGAAACTCCACAAGCTTTTAGAGCTGGTCGTGCAATATCTTTAAGGGGCAGTGGTGCTCCAGACGATGACATTAAGTCCTTAGTAGGTTGGAGTTCTACAGCCATGTTGGAACAATACACATCGTCCCTTAGAATTGAGAAACCCACAGGAACTGATCCCTATGTTTTATCAGATTCCAACACACTAGAGAGGATTACTAATATTTCTAAAACTGTTAAAGACTGGAAAAACTTAACATTATTGTGATTTAATTCTAAGCAGGATATTCGAGCAGAGTTGAAGAAGTTAAAGTCAATCGTAGAGGCCCAGGAGAAAAGAATCACAGAAGAGTCAGTAGATACCATGTTACGTGAGGTAAAGGAATATGCATCTCGCAGAACAGAACTGAATGTGGATGTTTTGCATCATAAGCTAATTCTATTAGATGAAAGGCCCGTAAGGCCAGTAATCCAAATTCTGAAGAGTATAGTTTTGTATTACAAAGATTTCTGGCTTATAAAACTAATAGTAATGTAGGATCATTAGTAGTGATGTTGTTGTCGTCTAAAATTGAGTCAAAATTAATGGAAAGAGAACAAAAATTTATCAAAGCTTGGGGTACTGATAAAGGCAAAAATTCAAATGCAGATCCCAGTCGAGGGAAGGCGCAAAGAAAATCAATTCCAAGAATAATATGTTTTAAATGTGGCGAAATTGGTCACATAAGTACTAAATGTGAAAAGTAAGATCAAGAATTTTGTATTATTTGTCTATTATTAGTTATTTATTACTTTTATAAGATTTAATTTGTATTTTAGGACCCTATTTCTTCTCAATGGGTCGACTACTGTGGAAACTCGGTTACGTGGCAGAATCACATATCTGCTGAAGATGTTTTGAGCAATCCAAAACAAACTGTTGAATTAGAAAATCTTAGGTTTAGGAACCCAGTAAATTTCAGAGCAGGCGAATTGCATAGAAATATAGGTGAATGGCATAAAATAACACGGTATTCTTCTAAATATATCTTAAATTGGTTACAAGACGGTATAAATGTGAATAATTTTATTCGTCATTTTAAAGGGTCATGGGCTGGTGAATATTTTGATTGTGACTTTCCACCTCCAAGGTTATTTAGAAATGCCAAAACGTGTATAGGGTTTGAAGATTTTATACGTAATGAAATATCTTGCAGGCTAAAAAGTGGTGCCATATCAAAATGGGGTACAGTAGGTGTCGATTCACCTCCATATATTGTTTCACCCATAACAATCGAACCTACAAAGCCTAGAATGCGCCTTAACATGAGATATCTTAACTCGTGGATGGTTGACTCCCCTTTTACATTGGATTCATTAAGGGAGGTACCCAGATTTGCCTCAGATTCTTCGTTTTTTACAAAATTGGACGATAAGTCTGGTTACGACCATGTTTTGGTATCAGATTCTAGCAAAAAATTATTTGGCTTACAATGGGAAAATTCGTATTACGTATGTAACACCATCCCTTTCGGTTGGAAAAATTCAGCGTATATATATCATACCCTAAGCAAACATGTGGCATCTTATTTAAGGGAGCTTGGGGTTAATAATTTAGTATATATTGATGATAGATTAATTGAACACTTTAAAAGCAATGCTTTAGTCAGTGATTATCAAGAAGCTCTATTGGGTATATATGCAATGTGTCAGGTTGTTAATCGCTTGGGATACTTCATAGGTTTACAAAAATCTCAGCCCGTACCAAATCAAAAGGTTACTTATTTGGGATTTATCATAGATTCTAAGAATCAGTCATTTAAGTTTACTTAGAAAAAAATTCAAAAATTTGCGAATTTGAGAGAACTATTACTATCACAAAGAGAAATTGCATTATTAACATTACAAAGTTTTGCTAGAAAATGCATTTCTTTTTCTCTAGCGGTTCCAGGAGCTAGGTTGTTTACGGCAGCATGTTTTGATGTCATTTCGAAATTGGCCATTTCAAGGAAAGATTCTATAACGATCTCCAGTCAATTGAGATCTGAAATTACATTTTGGAGGTTTTTGGACACCTTTGATAAGTATCTCAAATGGAAAGTAGTATTCCATACCATCATTAATTTGGCTACAGATTCTTCGGATTATAGATGGGGGGCAATAGTTATGTTATATGATTCTGGAATTAAGTTAGGTGATTACTGGTCAGCTTGTGAAATGGCTTTACCTATACATGTCAAGGAGGCTAAGGCTTTATTGAATACCCTTCGTGCCGTAAAGGGGAAATTACAAGATCTACGAGTTGATGTATTGGTTGACAATCAAGCAGTTATAAAATCTTGGTTAAAACAGGGAAGTAGGTCAGCCCAGTTAAACGACGTGTATAAGGATATATTTTTCATATTACAAGAACATAATTTGTGCATGAAACTAATATATGTTGAATCAGAAGCTAACCCTGCTGACGAGGAATCACGTGTTCTTTTAAAAACGGACTCGAAGTTGTCCGATTTGGCTTGGCTTTAGAGTGGAAAAACTAAAATTTTTTTCCACATAGCTGTAGTTTGTGGGATATGTAAAATTTAATGGAAGGGGAAAGTTCTTTTACCCTTTAAAGCAATCCCCCAACCCCAACCCCCCTTTAGAGTAGCAGTTTAATTTTTTCGGGAAAAAAAATGTTTGTTTAAATCATTCTAATGTTGGTCGGCAACCTTTTTAAAATGAATTTCCAAAATGCCTGTAATTTTTTGCAAGAAAAAGTATTATTTAAATGAAAAGCCCTTTACACCTAAGGGGTTTTCCTAATTTTACGGACAATGGGGCCTCAAAAGTAATTTGTTAGGGGGGGAAATGGGTAACGGGACCGGGATTTTTGTAGGCCCTTCCCAAAAAAGGGGTTCCCCCTTTCCCGATAAAAAATGTTTAGGGAACTATGGGGGTAAGGGGGTTTGGCCCTATAACTAAAATGAATTTTGGATATTTAACACGTGACAAGAACAATTCACCTTTCTTTAATAGTAGGTACTCTATTGTTCGTGGCATAGATAAATTCCTCAATGCTGGGCAATAGTTATTTCCATTCCCGGCTTGTAAATCCATTTTATCTTTGATACAGCCCAACGGGCATCTAAGGAATTCTCCATAGTACGGTTATTCACTTGAATGAACTAAAGGGTAATGAAAATGGTTTTTAGAAGTTTGAAGATTACTAAGGTCACTAGATTACCTTCGAAAGCAAAGTTGGCAATTTTCATTGCACCATTATTTCTCAATTAGTTCTCACTTCAAATAATAATCTCAATGTTAGGTTAAGAATATCAAATGATAAATTAAGTGCTATGTGTGATCGTGAGTTTGGGGCTATGTGTCGCTGGAAATATAACTGGAGGGTCTTGTAGATTTATTTGACTAAATGAATCTGGAATGAGAAAATTTGTAACTAACATTCAGCATTTAGTCTAGAACTACAAAAGACAATATAATTCCGCCTTCACATTTCAAACAATAATTTGTTAGATGGAAATGATACATAGATAGCTTTGTTTATAGCTGTTTAGTTTGGGGATATTCGTAAAATGAATGGAATGAAGGTGGTTTTCACTTAAACAAATCGGAATGCGAAAATTTGGAGTAGATTCATTATTTCGGAACTTTAATGTTGTAAGTCATATCTAATCGTTAAGTCGGCAATTTGGGGTTAACGTGAATTGAACCTAATTAAGTCGTTACCAATGTAATTATTTGTAGACAAGAAACGAATAAAAGAATAAGACTTTTATTTGGGGTTTATTTATTTGGTACAGGTTTGCTTGGAAGCGGTCTCAGTAAGTGTTGGGGGTATAACCTGGAGTTGGGGAAATGGGCAATTTTGTTCAGGCCCTTTTTTAGTTTAAAGATTGGGGAGTGATTTCCTGGCAAAAGCCTTTTCCAGAAAACCAACATTTTTTTTTGGGAAGCCAATTGCCGGTGATCATTACATCTAATTAAAAATTTCCCGAAAAAATTTTACCGCTTTCATTATTTTCAACAAAATTTTACAAGTTTAACAAATCACTTGTCTAACGAGCCGGTTTAGGATTGCAATCATGCTATAAAGTTATATACCAGAACTTTCTGTATGTGTTCGGAATTTTTTAACACGCCCACCCACCCGTCTTTTAATATCCAGTTTACTACATTTTCCCGCATACTCTCCAGACCTAACATATGTGAGGGAAGCAAGGGGGGTGAGATTAGCATACAAACCGTGAGGACGAGTTGTAATTCAGTAGGTGTAATGAACTGAGGCCAATGGAGCCTTTGCTTGTCAAGCAAATAGTATGTCGACTTGATAATTATGATGACTTTGATGAATGAGCATTATATTATTTTTGAATATATGCGTTGAAAATATTTTACTTGATGAGACAAGCATAAAATGTGGCTCATATTTTCGTCAGATCTTTCAGATTTAGGAACTATATTCAGCCATTGTCTGAAACATAATTCTCTTGAATTATGCTTGTTCCTTTATTCATTAATACAATACAGAATGTTTCGGGATGAAGTTGATCCCAGATTCTTTCTAGACTTCTCAGATTTTTATTTTAAAAGAATTGTAAAGGTTTTATCATTTCTATTACATTTACAGATTATAGATTTTCCTACAATTTCGGTGTTCAACTCATATATCAAATGGAAACTTTGAACTCGTGGATGGAAGAAATCAAGCTACATCAAGTTTTACTTATTGGGGTAGCGGTGAACCGAATAATCGAGATGGACCAAACCTTTGTGGGTTTATTGAGTGGAAAGAGAACGATACAGAGTTACGCTGGAATGACAGGTCTTGTTCTTCTTGGGACAGATATATATGTGAAGTGAAGACTGAATGAGGGAACTTGGTGCTGAATTAATTAGATTGAGGTTTTTTAAGCCTTAAATACGTATTGGGGAGACTGATTGTCCATGGCAAATGCCTTATATATGATATTATCCAACACTTTTTTTTGTGGAATTGCACTACAATTAGCCGGAATCATCACTCTAATTGAAATTGTAATTGTTTCCCCGAAACACATACCACTTTTCCTTACATTCCCTTTACAAGCTAAAATTGCTACAAGCTATCAAAACAAACAAGTTTTTTCTTTCTTAGCTAGTCTGCACAAAAGGCCATTAAAAATAGCATGGAAACGTTTTCCTTTTGGGAGAACTACTTTTCAAAAATTCACAAACAAATTTATCGTTTTTTGTTTGGACAATACCAAAACATAAAGAGAAGTTTTAAATTTTGTTTTGATTAAAATTGGCTAAAACCCTTTGTTGCTAAGTAGTAAATTACATCTAGATGTGGATTATTCATTTGTTACTTACTTGTTTATTTGACATGCCTATTGACATATTCAGTTTTAAAGTTACAATTCGATGCATCACATTAATTTTAAAACTCACTTTTGTTTTTCATAGATCAATGAATTGTTTGAAGATTTACTTTTTAAAGTGTGTCGTTTCAAGGTTTGTAACAAACCAATGACAAATTTACTTTATGTAGCTGCATGTATCGTTTTTCATAGATCTAATAGAACTTTCCAAGTATATATTACTATGGTTCACGCCACGGTTGTTATCCACTAGGACGAAGAGATCCTTGTCTAATACATAATTCAGAATATTTTGACTCGTTCGCGTGAGTTTGCTCCTGATGTACTGAGTGAACCACATGGGTATACAACTTATAATACAATTAACAGTAAGAGGAGTTGTTCCCAATGGATTTGGTAGGGCCATATTATATGAAGTGTAAGCTAGCGGGATCTTACGCACAAGTTGATTTTAACCAGGCGCAAAAGACGCTGACATCGAAATTACTGAAGCTGAAAATGGAAAGTCAACAATGCGGGTATCGATAGTGATAAAATGAATTTTTAACTCATGCTTACACCCATCAACTACAATTTTATACAAATTTAATCCAGAAATTGAGATTGTGCACAATAGGTTTTGTAAATAGTTAGTATGAGGAGGATAAATAAAACTACCAATGTCATTGCCTGAGACGAATGGTAGATATCAGTTTGTGTCTTATGTATATGCAAATCAATAAATTATTTTCTGAAAACACAACAAATGGAAGATCATAGACTTCCAAAACTCTGTTTACAAATGCTATTAAATCTGAATAATTACTTCAGTAAAGAACACCTTAGGTATTACTTGTTTTACATAGGCCTTGTTTTGATGTCACAGGGCATGGTAGGTTATATAAATATATCTATGTCAGTCTACTGCCAAAGACATAGACATGGACAAATCGTCTGAGTGCAAATTTTATTCTCTCATTAATAAGAATTTCTTAAATTCAATGTGTTCCCTTCAAATCCTTAACAAAAAAACAAAAAATAGGATGGACGGCTACTGAAGTATCATTATGGTTGATGCAATTACCAAATAGAATGAAACAAAACTGCAACCTACAAAAGAAAAGAGAATATTAGTTTTCCTCAGACAGTAAAATGAATTTTAAAATAAATTTTGAATAAATTTTAAAATTTCCCCCTCAAATTTGACACTTAAGCGGAACCATCAGGACGAAAACTTAAAAGTTTGTTTCAATTCGATTACACATATCGGGAAAAGTTTCAATTTGATGGAAGGTGCAGCACATCGTTTTAGATTGTTCTTGGAATATTCTTGGGTATATTGAATGATCTTCCGTAAACAGTCGGCCAAAGTTGTTGTTAGTGTGAACAGGTTAGATTAAGTACGTTTATATTAAAATATGGAATATAATTAGTTAAATATAAAGGTGTTACATATATTAAAACGTATAAAAGAACACATGGTAAAATTATGATCTTACACATTTCTGTAATAACATGGTGGGTAATGTTTAAAAACATATCTACAGGATTAAATTACAGAGGTCATATACCTTGGTTAAAAGTCACACTGGCACATGTCTCTTACGTTAATATAGTGATGTACAATTTCATCTCTACAATTAACCATCAACGATATATGTACATAACTAGTTGCTTTTAAAGTTCAATAACTTTATAACTAATATTAGGGTTAATTAAATGTGCATTATTGAGTAAATCAGAGTGCATTATTATAAAGAAACCTGTACGAGTCACCAATAGACAACATCGAAGAAATAAAGAAAAATATTTATTGTGAACAAGAAGTGAAAGAATCAGTATTCTTAAGTGAATAAGAGATCTTTTACCAATATTATTTGCTGTGTTTCTATTATTTCCTGATTCAGATGTTGTGTTGGCCCCACCTTCAGTAACGGATTGTGTATCGTTTGTTGGTTGTGGGGATGTTGCGTTTTGGTCACCTACAGTGATAAATCGTTGTTATGTGAATTCCTCAATAATTTCAGTGAAGATGCAGGAAAAAGGCTAATCACATTCTCTGATTTTAATGACAGAAAGTTAAAAAATATATTGGCGTTCAAATTACTACCCCTTACTACCCAAAGAACTAAAAGCACAGAATGTATGTATCATAAACATAAAATTTTCCCGAGAACGAAATCATTCAAGCTAGCAAGCTATGACAAATGTAATCAAAAGGCATTTGCCATATGATGTTTTTATTGAATTACAGAACAACCAAGGGCATTGGAATTGAGCGAATTGATGCTATCGGTATTACCATTAGACAGACACAGAGAAGAAAGATATCTTGTTCGCCTTCTTCTTGAAATAGCGCAATATCAACGAAATTTAAAAACATAGTAAAATATGAATATAAAATATATCTCAGTGCTTATCCCTAGTAAATAAAGTGCACTAGTTTAAAGTAGTTTATACCCGAAGTACTAGCCGTATTATCATCTTGCATGGACGAGGATGTAGTAGAAGTTAAAGGTTCATCTTCAGATGGAGATGTTGGTTGGTTGGAGTTAACGTTTTGGTCACCTACAGTGTTAATTAGACGATTTCAATGCCATGCAATTAGTCAATACAGCATGTATCAAAAGGTATTTGTCATCTAATGGATTTTATAAATTTACAGTAACAACCAAGGTCGTTGGAATTGGAGCGAATTGTTGCTATCCATGTAAACAATAGAAATACACAGACCAGAGAACATTTACAATCTTCTTCGCTCGCTATTACAAATTCTAAAAGCACAAATTATCACCAGCATTCAAAAAATAGTAATATAAATACAAAAGATGTTTCGGTGCTTATCCCTAGGAAATAAAGTGCACTAAGTAAATGGAGTTTATACCCGAAGTACTAGCAGTATTATCATCTTGTATGGACGAGGTTGTAGTAGAAGTAAGAGGTTCATCTTCAGGTGGAGATGTTGGTTGGTTGGAGTTAACGTTTTGGTCACCTACAGTGTTAATTAGACGATTTCAATGCCATGCAATTAGTCAATACAGCATGTATCAAAAGGTATTTGTCATCTAATGGATTGTATAAATTTACAGTAACAACCAAGGTCGTTGGAATTGGAGCGAATTGTTGCTATCCATGTAAACAATAGAAATACACAGACCAGAGAACATTTACAATCTTCTTCGCCCGCTATTACAAATTGTAATAGCACAAATTATCACCAGCATTCAAAAATAGTAATATAAATACAAAAGATGTTTCGGTGCTTATCCCTAGGAAATAAAGTGCACTAATTGAATGGAGTTTATACCCGAAGTACTAGCAGTATTATCATCTTGTATGGACGAGGTTGTAGTAGAAGTAAGAGGTTCATCTTCAGGTGGAGATGTTGGTTGGTTGGAGTTAACGTTTTGGTCACCTACATTGTTAGTTAGATTAATTTATTTTTATGTCATGCAGTTAGAAAATACAGCATGTAGATTTACTTTTGACCTTGTTAAAAATATCAATAGGTATTTGTTATGTGATGTTTTTTTTTATCGATTTACATATATATTAAAGTAGGGTATGTGCAAACAGTAAATTATAATAATAGTGTATACCCGGAGTAGTAGCTGTGGATTTTACACCATCTCAATGTTTCAAGAAACGAGTCATAATCAAAGGTGCGTTAAATTCTTAGCAATATCCAGGCTTCTGCAGTTTCAATATCATTTCTCCTGTCATCACAGATTTGAACTTTGTAGTGAATATTTTAATGCACTTCACAAAAAGTCAAAATTGATGATTCCTTTTCAATAACCTGAATAAAATGTCAGTAAAAATGGTGGTTCTAGGTAAAAATATTTAACGTGATTACACAATAAGCATAGGCTAATAGTAATTACTAAAAGTAATGTAAATATGTTTATACCCGTTGTACTGGCCGTATTTCCATTTTGTGTGGACGATGGTGTGGTAGACGTTCCATCTTCTGGAGAAAGGGTAAAGCCCGGTATAACTGGATACACCTCTTCAGTTGAAGCTAAAAATAACGGTAAAAACAAATAAGTTACATATCCTGGGGTAATCGCTGCTCGGGTGTGGCAGAATTTGTTAGATCCTGCCCGGATGCGGTTCTGGAAGAATTTGTTTAATCCTGCTCTAATGCGGGTGTAGAAGAATTTGTTTGATCCAGCTCGGATGTGGGTAGATGCGGGTTGGTGTGGTTTATACACACAATGAAATTCTGTAACGGTATTTTAGTCTTTTCCCAAAATGTACTAATTGCCCTCTCTTTATTTCAAATCACAATTCTAAAAAGCTGTATTTTGGATAATTTAATCTAGAATTTTATGAAATAAATTACCTTCGGGCTCATGATTGTCGCAATAAACACCAGCACTCTCTCTGCAGTACGTCTCTGTTGTTTGAACCACGGGGCAATCCTCAAGTTTGGCCTCGGTGCCAGCACAATTCCAGACTTCTTTGAAATTGGTGTATTTAACAGCAAGTTTATTGCCTCTTTTAAGCGATTTACCACTTGTCGCCCCTTTCAACTGCTTACATACAACTGTGGCATCATTATCAGTCCAACTATCAGCACAAAGTCCTCCCCAAACACCATTCTTTACAATTAAAACTCTAAAATCGTCAATTATTTTCAAGGTTCCTTCAACTACAATGAATAAAGGAATGTATTCCAAAGATCAGACGTGTTTTCATGCATTCTCATACAAGTCTTCTTTTTTTGTAGGTTTCCTTCATTGAGTCTCAAATTTGAAGGCACCTTACCAAACAAATTATTTTTCAGTATTTAAATTACGATTTTGATAAACCAAAACCAACTTCATGTCAAGAAGAATATCGTCAGAACAAAAAAAAAAAAAAAAAAAAACACCAAAAAAAAAACACACACACACACAAAAAAGAAAAATCGAAATCTACAAAAGCTAAATCAACATAAATAACTTTATGTATAACTACCTGGAACGGATTCTCCTGTTTCGCAAGCAATCGATGCAAATTTATTGACGTATATCGTACCGGCCTGTTCTGGGCATTCAAATAAGGAGTTTTCAGATCCAGCACACTTGATAATTATTGGGTCTTCGTCCTCCTCGAAAGACGTTGATGGTATAACTTTGCCTCCTTGGGGATATCCCATTTCTCGGCAAGCAATATTCGCCTCGGTATCACCAAATGAATCAGAACTATATCGAGTTTCAGTTTCAGTCTGTTTTACAACCCCATAAGATAAAAACGGTGATTCTTCAAGTTGAACTGAAAAATTGTAACATCGAACACTATTGAAATATTCCGCAGAAAGCTTTCATAATGTTTTGTAATTTTCATTACTTAAACGGGAAATTTTACAGTTGTCTCCCTTTTGTCAATGGATCTTTCTAGTAATTACATGGAATTGATTGTCAAAGGAAATTGGAGTTAATAAACGAAAGTCAAGATGACGAAAAAAGTAGTTGAAAGAATTAATAAAGTGGTAAATACGACTACAATATAAGGTAATCAGTTAAAAAATTATCGGTTGTAAATTGAATCAAAAGAGTTTAACTGCGTGAGTTAGATCTGGTAGTGATCGGACAGTTGATGTTTGGAAACGATATAGGATTTATATAAATATAAATAAGCATGTTGAAAATTTGTAGCGAATTAATTAAAAATTGTTATTATGATATGGTGAGATAAACAATTCAAAGAAAACATAACATTTACCGTTTGAGAAACAAAATACAGAAGCAGTTTTCGATGAACAACTGTTAGCTGTAGTTTCTATGTATTTCCATTCTCTACCTTCACATCCTTCAATAACTTTAGTGTCGTCATCACAGTTGGTATTTACATACCACCATGTGGTTCCTGGGGAAGTTACTGGTGACATCTTAATTTCTTCACCACCCTTGAAACCAAGCTCCCTACAAATTGTACCGGCTTCTTCCTCGTCAAACTTTTCATAACAGAAATAACCTTGTTGACTTCCCCTCGTTACCCATACTCTACCATATCGATCGCCTCCGTCCCTCAGTTCAAATTTAGCTGGTGATCAAAAATATATTAATTAGAGGCTTGCCATGTGTATATTTATGATATATTTATTGAAAGTATCAATCATAAACCATGATGAGATAAGATGTCTTGTCTCGCCTGGGACACCCTCCAATCATCGTGTTCATCCTCAAGACTGTGGCACCACAAGTGGAAGAAATTACGTATTCATTGCTGAATATTGTCCGAACTAAATTGGCCCTATACTATTTCTAGATATTCCCTATCTCTTCTCTTGTTTACATAACCTTCATCCCTTCCTCCTTTCAATTCCATATAAACCACTATCTGATTGGTTAGCTAAACTAGCATCAATACAGCTTCCACGCCCATAAAGAGACGTTACTCAATTGAAATTTAATACAGTAAAATAATGAAATATCGTATTGCAGATACGATGCCCTCTATATACTTAACCTATCGATGAGAATTGAATAAACCAAAAACCAATAGTAGCTATTCTTAAATTACAAGGAATGTTAAATCGACATATCTAGGAGTAGGCAATATAAATAACACTAATAAAGATCTGTATCATTCGCAATTTTACTCACGCCTGGAGCTGAAATACATTTTAATACTTACTGTCATCCGGGTTGTAACAGGTGACAGCAGCAACGTCTGAGCATTGACCAGTCGTAGTTTCTACAAGTTGGCATTGTGTTAAGGATTGTTCGTTACCCTGACAAGTTACTGACTTGTATCCAACAGCGGTATTTTCATCTCTCGACTTTTGGTAAAAGTGTGTTGAACTGTATCCTAATTGTCGACATGCAACCGAAGCTTCTTTTTCAGTCCATGGCTTCTCTTCTATACAAAACTGTACAGGAATGTTATTCTTGTCGATGTGCACTACTCCATCATTATCAAGGTATATATTATCTGAAATATGAAATGCTGATGTTTTTTAGTTTCCACAATTACCAATATGCTTTATTTTTAGTACTGTGGGATATCTATCCTTTTCTGGCGTAAGTATTTTCGAAATCAGTACTGAAATTCTCATGTATCAGTAATATCATGCCAAGGGAAGCAACTCAGATCAATATAGAGCATATACAGTGTACGTGTATATGTATATGGCAAAGCTTATGTTAAAAATATGAATAAACCAAATCAGCACCTGGTAAATTTGCAGGCAGATTACAGGCTAATACGGAAGGAACCAAGCCACTGGTATCAGGAACATTTGGAAATGTGCAGCTTGAAGTGTCAATTGCACCACTTTGACACTCCATATTGACCATTGTACTAGCTATTGAGGATTCGAATAGCTTTTCTGTGACTTTCCTTCCACCGTCAGGGAAACCAAGCTCTTTGCATATCAGATTAACTTCGTCTGCATCAATAGAAGCATCATTTACTGTAGATGGTTGGGCATGTTCCGACACTTTATGATTAACAATACCAGACAGACCATTGCCACTAAGGTAGACTAGAAATAACATACAAAAAAATATATTTCGGGGTAGGGAGGGATTGAATCTCCCAGATTTACAGGCTTAGGGTGGAGCAAATATTTTATTGAGAAATGGGGATCTGTTGGATGAATTTCTTCTCTTCTTAAAATTAGAAAATCTCTAATCAGTTACACTTTCATTAATTTCTAAGTTTTCAATGTGTAGAGAAACATTGTTCATCGAAATGGTAACTTGGTCTGAATTCATATTTCTTGTAGCGACAAGATAATCCAGGTATAGGGATAAGAACCATTTCGTTGTATTTCACATATTCAAGACCTCTTATGCCTTTTATTTGAATAATATATTCAACATCTATTTATGTGACTCTTTTTAACTTATGTTATAATTATCTCGAAATAACTACTGAATTACACTTACCACTGTTATGACAGGTTATAAATTTAACATATTCTCGAACTTTCGAAAGGTCTTCAGTAAGCGTCCAGTCGTTCTTGAAACATTCGTCTGCAGTGATACAATCAGTACCCACTTTTGTATATACAGCCAACCAGTATTTTCCTTGTGGTAAGAGTGAAGGTCCAGGTAGACCAACTTCACTTCCAGATGTATATCCGAGGTTTTTACATAATTTTGGAGCTGGTTCAGAATCACTTACTCTATTGTCTATTATAATGGCTAGTATACCATTTTGATTTTTACTGCTCCTTTCTATAAAGTGGTTACCAATTGACATCCCACCGTTAGTCAATGTATAAACACCCGCTGAAACAAATTAATTTTTAATTAAGATAATGCTATAAATATATTTTCAAAGTCAGTTTTCTTAGCTGTCTAAAACAATCACTATTTTAAGTTTTCTGAGCAGCTCAAATATGTGACTATATTAATGATAGATTCAGCTTAAACGCATTTATATCAGAGATTGGATAATTTTACTGCAGTGGTCGCTTACACCATACAACTAAATATTCTGTCAAATTGTTGCAATATATCTCTCTATTGATTACCTGTTTCTGTATTAAAACAATGTGCTTGTGCCACATTGTTACAGCTTGTATCCCACATGATTTTGTTACAATCGACTGGTTTGGCATCACCAGAGGCACAGTTCAGGCTTTTGATCCATACTGGATACAATCTGCTTACTCTGTATGTTTCTAGTGTACTGGCCTTACCATTATTGAAGCCCAATGACTTACATACGACCAGAGCATCAGTATCAGTAAAACTATCACCACAGATGAGTCCCCATGCCTTATTATATCTTATCTCTACAAGACTCTGATGTTCGTCAATTCTTACAGTACCGTCGCTGATATCTGTTTAATATAATATTATATAATATCATATCATATCAAGTTTTCCTACGATTGTTGATACATTTTTTTTACCCCAATGTATTGCCCCATGGGATGAATGTGAGACAGGATCATGTCCTTGTGTATTGGGCCTAATTCTGACCGATGGAAAATAAAGAGTTTATTTATTTATTATTTATACGTTTCAATCATATGATTAAGAGCAATTTTTTAGTCTAGAAACTTTTTGCTGTTTCAGATGCAACCCACATTCTGATTAAAGAGAAAATCTATGTTATTCCATTATATTTCAACTATTAATCAAATAATTTGTTCAATTAAAAAAGGCCTTTGAAATTTATATATAATATGACAAAGATTTTACCTGAATTTGTGCAAGCTACTACAGCTGGTTTATATGATGGACTTGACACCGTTGAAACACTGCAGTCCAAGATCGAATTTTCAGTACCAGAACATGTGTATTTATCAGTTACATACTGATTGACATTTTGACCAGTCCCAACTACTTGGTCATCACTTATTTGACTTGACGTATTAAACCCGAGTTCTTTGCAAATTATTCCTGCACCTGTAGCATCAATTGCGCTCGGATCTATATATCCAGAATTCTTGTTTGGTGGGAATACAATGACGCGTCCAAATCCCCTTTCACTTAAGGTACGGGTTGAATAACTTGATGCTATATCTAACTTAACTGTAAGATGAAAAGAATATTCTATGAAGATTATTGTAAAAGATGTATCCTTTGCAAATCATAGTGAATACAACCCAATATATTAATGGCTGAACTTTTCATCCTAGATTTCAAATCACAGTTCAATTCTTGAATCTAACAGTTTTCCAAAAAATTGACTATCCATTTGAAGTAGAGATTCCAAATGCATGTCTACGTTTGTGTTTGTTATTTCCTTAAAAGAACGGTAGACGTGGTTTCGTATGCAATATGGAATCTCTAGAAAAATAACTGTGTTAGCACAATGAACTTGTTATGGGAGTAAGCAAATGACACGATGGAGACCAAAACCCCACAGCATCTACTAAATATATCAGTGATGTCGAATATAAAATCTTTCAATTGGGATTATTATGAGGATATAAATATCGAGGTATGAGGATCATTGTGCAAGATACGAATTATATACTGCTATATTACATTAGACCACAATCTTATTTGATAGGTGATTGCGGGGATACAATGGAAATCTATATCGCAGGCTTAATTTATTTTGTTTGGTTCAGTGATACAGCGTTTGCATAAAAACTATACTTTTTTGATTGGGTCAATCGCAACTTATTATGTTTTGATACAAACAGACCGGTAAAAAATTAAATCCACTGGTTTGTACCGTTAATTTATTTGACCCAAACGAATAAAATGTCAATTGTAACATTTTGGTCAATTGCATTCATTGTTTTGCGGAAGCCTGACGTTATAGATGTATAATCTAGAAATGACCTAAACAAACCTTTTCCAGTACAATGCACAGCTAATGTTGATGATTGACAGTGTTCGTATTGGATAGTTCTTGATACACTAATCCACTTTCTAGTAACGTATGCGTCCAATGAGGGTATTACACTAGTCTGGTCGCTACGTGTAAATTCATTGTACCACCAATCTGGTGCTGTGACTGGTGTTGTCATCTTGTAATTGCTTCCATCATCGAAACCAAGGGATTTACACACCGCTGGTGCCAATTTATCTGTTTCATCATTTTCGCCAACACAAACGGGTTTCCAGACGCCTCCAATATTTTGTTCTACATAACCATATGTAGAGCCACCACCGGCTAACCTGACTGATCCTGTAGTCAAAGAGAAATAAACGGTAATGTTAAGACAGCTACCTGTCTTTCAGCGTGGTGATCATTGCTGGTGAAAATGTTTTGAGGTTTTGTTGATATTACATCCTGACCATTTGTCCGAAGACGCATTTGAGTCAATTTTAAGTGTATATTGCTTGTGACTCACCACCACAAAAGGCCAAAAGTCGAATGGCTTAAGCAGAATGAGTTTGGGGACACGTGGACTACTAATTGTACTGTAGATTATAATTGACTTACCTGCATCTGTAAAATTAATCAAAAATGAAACCAGTAGGCAGAGACACATCCACCATCGCATTCTGAATGGTGTGTAGTCCTTGAAATATAACACAATTGAGTATTACACCCTACCTGTCCTCTCCAAATAAAGCTAATTTAAACGGACAACGACTAGTTATATGTAGTGACTCGTATCCTAAACCTTCATTTTTGTTTTATTGTATGTGTTATGACAGTAGTCATGAAACCTGATAATGCTTTGGGTATACTGAATGAACGTTTTTTGCAAGCTTTTGTCTTTTTTTAGAGGGTTTCTGAAGGCTATAAATCTCCCATGTTATAGTCTTAAATTAGCAATATAGAAATATCCGTCGTGGTATGAATTGTCAACTATTAATGTACAATTAATATACACTCTTCTACCACACCTTGACCTTGACATACCCGGTATATTGAGTGTGTTAAGTCTCCCTGTCATTTATAGATATAATAAAAATAACTTACCATACCGATCAGACTAACAATATGAACTAAGCTTATATCAGGAGCCTTTTAAAACATAGATCGAATTTCGGTTAAGTTGCTTAGACAAGACAGCCAGTTACTAAGAACACAAATTGTCTTCTTTCAATATATATATTTCGCAACCCGCCGTGAAGATTTTCCACTACGTACGTTAAATTATGTCAATTCAATCCTAAATAAAAAAAAGTTTTACATAGCAACCAATGTTTCATTTTTCTTTGTATCCCTGTTTCTAACTATATTATAGAAATCAATGTATTGATAATGGTATATTGTTTATTTTAAACCTTGGAAACGACAAGATGTTTAATAATAAGCTTACGACTGATTGTCTAAAAAGCATTGTTTTTAATCTAGTCCGGTCTTTAAGTGAATATAATATATTGAAATGGAAATTAAAGTTCCGACCTGCATCAATGTCAGGGAATGAAAAACCCAAGATATTATCTGGACCCATATCGAGATTTAATCCTGGACTTTCCGTTTAGCTGTTCAGTTTCGTAAATGTCATTATTCTGAAATTTATGGTGACCAACGTTGATAACTTACGTAGTCTGATATTAAACTGTCTCGTCTTTTACCTGTATTGATGTTCCCGTAATTTCCCTGTATTGATGTTCCCGTAATTTCCCTGTATTGATGTTCCTGTCTTTTACCCGTATTGGTGTTTGTCTTTTACCTGTATTGGTGTTCCCGTATTATACCTGTATTGATGTTCCTGTGTTCTACCTGTATTGGTGTTCCTCCTGTCTTTTACCATTATTGGTGTTCCTGTCTTTTACCTGTATCGATGTTCCTGTCTTTTACCTGTATTGGTGTTCCTGTCTTTTACCTGTATTGGTGTTCTGGCCTTTTACCTGTATTGGTGTTCCTGTCTTTTACCTGTATTTTTGCTCCCGTATTTACCTGTATTGGTGTTCTCGTCTTTGCAAAGTATTGATGTACCTGTGTTCTACCTATATTGATGTTCCTGTGTTCTTTCTGTATTGACGTTCCTGTGTTCTATCTGTATTGATGTTTCTGTGTTCTACCCGAATTGATGTTCCTGTGTTCTATCTGTATTGATGTTTTGGTGTTCTATCGGTATTGATGTTCCTGTGTTCTATCTGTATTGATGTTCCATGTGTTCTTTCTGTATTGACGTTCACGTGTTCTATCTGTATTGATGTTTCTGTGTTCTACCTGTATTAATGTTTCTGTGTTCTATCTGTATTGATGTTTCTGTGTTCTATCCGTATTGATGTTCCTATGTTCTATTTTTATTGATGTTCCTGTGTTCTATCTGTATTGATTTTCCCTTTATGTTCTATCTTTATTGATGTTCCTGTGCTCTATCTGTATTGATGTTCCTGTGTTCTATCTGTATTGATGTCCATGTGTTCTACATGTACATGTATTGATGTCCCTGTGTTCTATCTGTATTGATGTTCCTTTGTTCTATCTGTATTGGCGTTCTCGTCTTTGCAAAGTATTGATGTGCCTGTGTTCCACCTGTATTGATGTTCCTGTGTTCTTTCTGTATTGACGTTCACGTGTTCTATCTGTATTG
This sequence comes from Nipponacmea schrenckii, assembly GCA_030562195.1. Lineage (NCBI taxonomy): Eukaryota > Metazoa > Mollusca > Gastropoda > Lottiidae > Nipponacmea > Nipponacmea schrenckii. The sequence goes on from JAUJPP010000007.1 coordinate 29,781,666, forward strand.
ATGTTTCTGTGTTCTACCTGTATTAATGTTTCTGTGTTCTATCTGTATTGATGTTTCTGTGTTCTATCTGTATTGATGTTCCTGTGTTCTATCTGTATTGATGTTTTGGTGTTCTATCGGTATTGATGTTCCTGTGTTCTATCTGTATTGGCGTTCCCGTCTTCGCAAAGTATTGATGTGCCTGTGTTCCATCTGTATTGATGTTCCTGTGTTCTACTGTCATGTATTGATTCCTGTGTTCTATCTGTATTGATGTTTCTGTGTTCTATCCGTATTGATGTTCCTATGTTCTATTTTTATTGATGTTCCTGTGTTCTATCTGTATTGATGTTCCTATGTTCTATCTTTATTGATGTTCCTGTGCTCTATCTGTATTGATGTTCCTGTGTTCTATCTGTATTGATGTCCATGTGTTCTACATGTACATGTATTGATGTCCCTGTGTTCTATCTGTATTGATGTACCTTTGTTCTATCTGTATTGATGTTCTTGTGTTCTTTCTGTATTGATGTCCCTGTGTTCTACCTGTATTGATGTCCCTGTGTTCTATCTGTATTGATGTTCTTGTGTTCTTTCTGTATTGATGTTCCTTTGTTCTATCTGTATTGATGTCCCTGTGTTCTATCTGTACTGATGTCCCTGTGTTCTATCTGTATTGATGTTCCTGTGTTCTATCTGTATTGATGTTCCTGTGTTCTATCTGTATTGATGTTCCTGCGTTCTATCCGTATTGATGTTCCTGTATTTTATCTCTATTGATGTTCTTGTCTTTTACCTGTTTTCATGTTCTCGTGTTCTATCTGTATTGATGTTTTTGTGTTTTATCTGTATTGATTTTCTTGTCTTTTACCTGTTTTGATGTTTCTGTGTTCTATATGTATTGATGTTCAGAACAGAAAAAGACCGGTTTACACAGTATTGTAGGAATACCACAATATCTTTGGGGGCAGCTGTTCACTGCATTCTTTTCTAAGCGAAAACCATGTATTGGCTCTATATTTTGTTTGGTGTTAATAAGACGTTCGAATATGCCTCTTGTTTATTCTTATTCTGAATGCTTCAACTAAATTATCCAGTCGTAATTCAGGTTGATCAATCAGCATTTTCAATAACAGGTATGCTATAATTGACAAGGTTTCAAAATGATGAAAATTGTGCATACCATCCCTTTAAAGCATTGCACAATATTTATCTTACTGTTATAGATAAAAATTGCTCTTGAGGTGAGTTGTGGTGCAACAATAACGTTCAATATATAGTCGACGTCTCTATTGGTTTCATAATTTTTTTCTATTTTTTCAAAATCCCACATATGACGATTGGTGTTTATTGCCACATTTATTACAAATATATTCGTCAGAAAAGAACGATCTTGTTTAAAAACGAAATGCAATTTTTAATCTAAGCCTCGATTACGTTTTATTTATTGAAACTTGTTGAGATTTCTACAACCTTTTTTTTCTAAATCTTTTTCGACCTAAAGCCTTGTTATCCGTTTAAACCATTTTTATGCACTCTGTTTGGTGTTTAAGTGAGAGAATACAGTACATCTTCCAAGCTCGTTTTCATTCTAGGCTATAGATTTTGTGGTAATGGGCATTTTCCATCGAAGTTTTATATATAGGAAAAATATAATACACTATATTATAACGTTATTTATCGATACAATAACAATTAAGGTCTACCGTTAAATTCTGTCCAATACATTTATTGTAGAGCGATATAGGTATACTTTTATTTCTTTAGGTATGTATGTAAATATTGGCAAATGGTTGACGTATCTCGTGCCCATAATATTGAAGATCAAATGAATTCTTATTAAATTCATATAGGCGGTCGATAACATGTGAGTAAGAGAAATGACTATCAATATTAGGGCTTGATAACAAAGACTGTTTACAGGATATGTAGGTACATTCCACCCTATGTAAGACTATAAAACATCCTGCAATGCCATCTAACAGGGCATTTCAATCTTGGGGCAATTTTGTATTTTGACTGTAATTTAAGTCGTTCCATTTAGTCATATTCCCTGATATGGAACAGATTGCGAAGAAGAAAAAACGACGAAATAGTAAGGATTTATGGGATCCTGGACCCGGGACAAAAAAAAAAATGAAAACTTACGGTTTACAGAGTATATAATTAAAAGATAAACTACACGTGTCAATTTCAGGTCCAACCAAAGAAGTTTATAGTTTAAAGAAGAAACACTATACACATGAATAAATCAAAATAATAAATCAACATTGATAACATCAAATATTTCAATTATTTAAATCCTGGTTCAAGTGTAATGTTTATAAATATTTGTTCGGACCGCAAAAACATTGCATTGTATAGGTCGAGAGTTTCGCCCCTGTAAACTTAACCAAAGCCCGTATACCGCTAAAGGTTCCTTGACAGAAGAGGAGTGCCACAGTTTTGGCAAATTTCCCTTATTGCCCAGTTCATGCCTTCATAACCCCAAACAAGTGCATTTGTTCCAACTATATTCAAAAGAGGCGTGATTAAAGGGAAGTAACTGAATGAGTCCCCATAGATTAAATCTTATTAATACTACCTGTGTCATCTTTTGTTTGTTTGTCTTTTTTTCTTACATTTTTAAATTTCGAGGCCGAAGCAGATGTAGAAGGACTCTGATTGTTACAAATATTGAATTTTTGCTCTAGTGTTGTATATATATATTTTAATATTGAAGCATGGTACCTGAACATTTATATTTTTGCAGGTACACTAAAGTGGAAAGTCACAATGTGTTCCTTAATGGTCAATTCAATTCATTGCGAAAGTAACTAAGGATAGCAAAGTGTACTATCCAGTAGTACTGGAATATTGCTATTTTCTAAATACACTGGTTAATTCGATATAAGTTTACGTTCAAAATGGGATTATAACTTGAAATTTGAACAGATATTTGTATGATTAATGTGGTAACGTGATATCACTTTGTACATTCATTGTAATTCAAATAAATAAACCACACCAATAAATATTCACTTAAGTGATTTCACTTAAGCTACCATACCTAGTGACATTAGGTGCACCTTAACTTGTTAAAAACAACCGCTGAATATGGACAATAACTTGATACAGTTACATTCCCTAGGAATTAGAATATCTGACGAATCATTATTGTTCTCTGTGCAGAACAATAGAACGTTAAACCCCCCTTTCATTTCCATTTCAGTTTAATCGTTCTTTGGTTGGATTTCTTATACTGTCATACATATTTATTTCAGAAAATTAATTTTCTTGTTATTGTATAGTTTTCCTTAGTTTTATGACGATTCAATAGTAGTCTTTTACCATGGCGGTGATTCGATTTCAACAACTTGGATGGTTAAGCATCTCAGTAAAAACTATATATTTATCTATATGGATTATAACGTCAACAGGAAACAGTGCATGACAAAATGGTGAAGGGTATATTAAGCCCGATTAGAAAATTACTCAAATAAATACTTCAAGAATATTTAATATTTTATAGTATTGAATGGTTTTATCAAATGCCCCAAAATATCCACCTAATAGATGCACGGCACACCAATTCGCCATCACATATGCAAACCACACCAATTCGCTAACAACTTATTGACATATATATATATCCTCTAACTCTTGAACACATGAATTGTCGACATTATCTCATGGCATTGCTACCCGATAATTGGCAACGTTGATTGCGAGTTTTGCACTGAAATTATCAAAGGAGAAAATATATATTTTGTATGTCGTACTTGCATACAAAGAACATACTAGTGGAAATGGTGATTCATTGGTGAGTTAACGCTTGTATAGGCTCCATAGCAAGAACAAATAAAGAAAGAAACAATTATATTTTAAAAGGCCAACAATTAAGGTTCAGAAGTGCGCTGTCACCGGATCCTTTCTACCAGCTGGTCCTTGGCTAAACCTCTTTCCCGGATTATCCTTGGATTATATTGTCTCATTTAGATAATACTTTCTGATTTGTTTTTGATGCAGATCAGAGGGGTGGGGAAAGTACTATCTGGTTGTTTTTTGTCTCTTGGATTGTTTACGAGCAATTATGACATCGGTGGCGACAAAAATAAATAAAACCCTACTCACCATGCTACCATTGATGCCTCCGATACTACCAACTCCTCCTATACCAACCATACCTGGACGATATCTCTTATGTACCTGACTTTCTTCTTCTGACCGCACACATGCTACCAAAACCATAACAACAAGGGAGACAAGCAAAAATTGTTTCATCTGAGAAAAAAAAGTTAATGACCTATTGACTCAGTCTTCTTCTATTGGGTGAGACGTAAATCAATCAATTAAAAAGACTTTGTCTTATCGTCCGAGAGGTAGTTAGTTTTAAATTACACAAATACTGTTAACATTTCGACTTCTGTTTCAGATATCAGTAGCCAAACACCATGTCCTTGAAAGGAGTGAAGCGTCAATATAACATTATAATTTAAGTTCTATTTTAAATCAAACATATACGAACCTTTACTATTTGTATCAGTGTTAATACTGACTGTCAGTGGCAGCATTATTTATACAGTGTATCTGCTTTTATCATTTCCCGATTGAGGAGCGATAGGACTAATTTGACGAAATTTTGACAATTCGGATTTTGTCTCGGTGACGTTCGGTAACATGTGGTTTGCGATGACTTATTAACGAGGATCATATCTAAAGTCCATAGCACATTGCCGCCATTCGACTGAAAGACTTTTGTCATTCCTTCTTGTGTGGTTAATGTACTCAGTGATTCGCCGTGAATAGCACAAGACGTTACTTCAAGTTTCTCGTCTTGGCACATCCTTTTCGTGAGATTTATATGCTTATTTAAAACACCAAGAAGGACTGGCTTTATATTTTGTCAAAACGCACCGATATCTAACTTGTTTTAGATTTTGGTGGAAATATACATCTAAAAAACGTTGCCTTTTTCTCATTACAACCCTTAGTGTATCAATGGTTTAAATTAAAAAATTATTAATTAAAATAAAACCTGTCCAAGATGTAGAGGATATATACGTACAAATACTGACATAAACTATTATCTCTGTCGCGTCCACAAGCCATTTTGACATTAGTATTGGGCGTATTAAAACGAAATCAAGGGGAAATATCAAGTTTTAATAATTCACTTTGAAATACTGAATAATAGTGGTAAGTGTTTGATTAGCAAGGCTTGGAATGCAGTCTTGTCCGAGTACTGAATAGTGAAATGTTTTCGTTTCACATTTTCCATAGATACCAAACAAAGCTGAAATTTACAAAAGAAATTAACAACCAAACTAATCAAAATATTAACGTTTCTATGTATTTAGTTAAAATAGTCAAGTTTTAACAGTTGAAGAGTGAATTGAATACGACCTTCTTAAACTATATATTATGCAAATAAATATAACCGGTCGTGAAGATACGAGTTATTATGTTTTCAAAGGGGATTGGTCCTAAATGGATAGCAAATAATTTAAGATATTTCAACCCCATAGTGTAGGATTACATTGTACACACGTTTTACATTAGCAGTTGAATTAATTTAATAGTACCATTCTGGAGTTAAAAATACGACAGGTTTGAAAAAAGTGTGAATTACATGAAAGCAAAATAATCAATATTGCATCCTTTCTATTTTCTTGGCGAGGAAAATAACTTTCTCAGTTTTTATGTCGCCCGAGAAGTATTGCACCGTGGGATTTTGATCAATTTCTCCATATTACAAGGTTTGCTAGGTTATGTTGTGCTAATTTTCCTCATTGTTTATCAAGGTGTCCTTGACTTATCGTAGGGACGATTTAGCGGCTCCCTCATGTGCACAATATGTTGCTTTTTGGCCAATGCGTGTTGATAGGCTCTCCCTCACGTTGTCTTCACCCGAGTCTGGTGCATTTTAACGCGTTCTATCAAGTCCTCCAACGGATGAAGCATGGACGCAAAAAGTGCTTTGGAACACGTCTGTGTCCACGGTATAAATAAAAATCAAGCAGTAACAATCTAAATCAAAATTCTCCCGCCTGGAGCGGCCTCTGTATACACTTTTAACACCATCATGCAAATCAGTACCTCAATGCCCCGAGCTGTAAAGCGTCACAGATTGGGACGCACCCTACTTGAACGGAACGAAACGACTATCGCTCACCCTAATTTGTCACAAGAACCATAACCAAACGGAACACAACATCCCAAAGCTGGGAAGGAAATTCAGATTCTGTGGAATAGACACGATTCCCGTTCCACTACGGACGTAGCATTCATCCTGTGTTGCCCACAGTAGCCTGATCTGTGATTGCCGTCGCATAGTAGAAACGTAAAATATGTATGAGATTTATCCTATAGTATATGTTGATCTCAAATGAATCGATATTATGAAATGATGAAGCACAAAATATAACTTTTAAATGATACTTTAGAAAGACAATTTGCCATTTTATTAGAAAATTTGAGTTATGTTCGCACCAATTTCTTTTCATGAATAAGAAGTAATAATAACACATTCAAGTGATTGTTTTGATCTGCTGTGCTAAAACTGATTTACTATGAAACCATGTTTGAGATCATTCACATAGTTTAAATATTGTAAGAAAGCTAAATTTGATGACGAGCTATTTGTTTAATTCAAATAACCATAGAGAGGTTTTATTTGGGCCCTGTTTGCTATAGTAATGATCTAAATAAAGCAATACTTTAGGGTATATAAGGGAATTGGCAAGCCATTGGTTGTGAGCTTCAATATTAAAATCTGAACCCATCACATTCTGTATACCACAAACATCAAAATGAACAGTTGGATCACATTGGCTGTGGCAATTACAGGTAAACATTTTAGATTTTCCTCCTCTCAGATAATAAAAACATTTTTCATTTGATATCAAATGTTGCGCACAAAAATACAAAATTTCAAAGTGTTCTTTCTTTCCCATCATTTTACTTAGAATTCAACCCAAGAGAAAGGTTTAATTATGTTGGAAATTTGACCATTCTTGATCGACATTTTAAGTATAGTTTGGACGTACATTGCCGTCGCCGCCTTAGAAATTGTATGGTTTACAGTTGTTATCCGCTATTAATGAAACTTAATATGTATTTATTGTGGAGACCTCGATCATGATTGAATTTGGTTACAATAGTGTTCATGTATTTTGAGTTATTTCCCTTGATTTAGTAAAAACGCGCGAAAATGGATGTAGGCGCGATAGGCTGCAGCCGTTATTATCTTAATTAAATATACGTATGTACGTATATATTGATTAAATATAAATAATTTAGATATAACAATAGGCCTTTTTATGAATTTCAATGAAATTTCAAATAAATGTATCAGTCTATTAACTATGAATTTGATGATAAAATCTTTTTGAGGTATTAATTTGAAATATTGTTAAGATTTAAGAAAATAGATTTACATATAAGAGACTTTGTCATTTCTGACAGCTGGTAATAGGCGTATGTAACGTTTCCCAGAATACCATCTTAATTCCATATTTGAACGTCAGTTTTGAAGTCTGCTTTAAAAATAAGAGATATCGTCAATGATCTCAGGCTATTTTTGTGTTTTGTGTTATTATTTTAAAAGGTTTCAAAGTGGAATATACGACTTACGTTATTTGGTGTTGTTATACAATAGAAAATTAATCATGGCCGCATCGTATTAGAATCCATTAATGTGAATTTGCTTGTGTAACATGTTTTATGATAACGTTATTAATAATTGTGGGATAGCAAATCTTAAACAAGATCAATGTTACTTCGTCTTCAAAAATTCAGTTTTGATTCAAATGAAGACAAACAAAGCAGAGATCTAAAAAGAAGGGAATTTTTAGGGTTTTTAGTTGAAACTAAAATGAATTGTTTTCTTAAGGTTTTACACAATGCTTTGGTGCAGTTGAAGTTGTGATTGATAAAACTGCAACGTGTGGTCAATATGATACAGAAAATAACGAGTGTACGATAAATGTGGATAAGACTTTCAAACTTAAAAAACTTACCACAATAAGGTCATACGCCAGTATTGTTAGCGTACTCGACGGCTCATCAACGTATAATTTAACAGAGATTTGTGCGTAAGTATAGTATTTTAATTTAACACAAAAAAGTAACTGGGGTAGATTTGAATAAATTTTTAGGTTTGCAGTGATTTCGATCGATCTGTAAATGGAACGGATAATCCGGGATGATACTTGTTAAATATAGTTTTTTACTATCTTTTCACTTCGATCAGAAATATCCCGAATCATTACGTTCACGAACAAATATCTCTTTAGGAAAAGTTAGCTATTGCAGACACTTCCACGGACATTCCCCTATTCTTTAAAAGAGACGGAACTTAATGTAGAATTACTTTGTATTTTAGTGAAGATTTATCTGTACTGAAACCAGTTTCAAACTGTTTGGTCAATTCTTACCGTCATTGTGGAGATAACGATTTTAAAACGCTAATTCCAACGGCTGAACAATATTCCAGTGCTATAGATTATGCCTGTAACAATAAAGATGGTAATTTTTTTTATTACGGATAGAATAATAATAATAAAACCATCTGACGTAGCATATTTTACGAAATAAACTTGCTTTAAGTTCAATAGAAAATATAAGTTCAAATTAAACCTTATTAATATAATTGGGAGAAACCTTTTTGAGGAATTGAATGAGTTGAAGAGTTAACTTAACGCTATGTTACATGCATGATGTTGGTGGCAGTCATGAAATAAGCATCTTATCGTTTAAATGGGAGACCGTGTCATACAGGCACGTGAGAGATCTGTCCACCAATGAATAAAAGCCAGATCGTGATTGCATTTATGCCCGTATTTATTGACTGGGAAGTAAACCTTGAATTTTTGTATACATTATTTTTACAGCTCTCCAGGCCATCTACAAATGTTTCGGTAATTCAATCACAGATTGTATTCTCAACAAGCAAGCTCGACAGTCATTGACCGACGGAGCAAAACTGGCGAGAAGTAATGAATTCTCAGATTGGACTAAATATCACTGTGGGTAAGTTAATATATTTTAATTGAATATTAATTTTCATTACCAACATCTCAAACCATTTTACATTTATTTTCACCATATTACAGTAAAAGTCTACTCGCGGTTTGATACACAAAATTTCATTAAAAAAAAACCCGGCCGATCAGTTTTGGTCGATATCTAAGCCTAGCTTGAAAATCTAGCGAATGATGGTCCTTGATACAGCTAAAGTGATTTTTCACTTGTTTCTCTCAGGTCGACTTGAGTTCAATTGATGGAAGTCGTTAAACCTAAACGTACAGATTTTGTTCAATTGCAAGGTCCTGGGTTAAATATTTTGATAATTACAGACTAGTAGTATTATTAAAGTTGAATTATCAGCAATTTATTTTGTATTAACAACTGTAGTCTAAAATAAACTAATTCTTATGGATTACCATTATATTAGTAACTTTATCTAAGCGACGATTCAACCAGCGTTCTTTGGTCTTTATCAAGCAATGATTGATAAAGACCAGAGTACGCTAGATGAAACGTTGCCCAAATAAAGCTTAAAGTATTAGTTTATTTTATCCGGCACCTTTACTAAATGCCATTTAAAGATTATAACTGCAGTCTACACCTTATATACTAGTAACATGTATTGAAAACTGGAGTGATACATCTTGAATCTGAATAACACGATTGAAATGTTTCTCATGAATTCCCAACCCCAAAATTAAGACTATACTAGTCTGTACCCCGTTGAGTCATAAACTTACTGACAGATATATTGAGTAAGAGAAGAACACTAATCATAGGTATAGACATTGTAAATCTGAGCAATGTTGACCAGAACTTTTTATACTTAAACTCACTATACGAAATACAAATCGAATTATTTTGATATATACTTAAAGTGACGATACGAAGGAGAAATTAAGAAAGTTACAGGAGTTGTCAAGTAAACATTTTATTGATGAAATACTGACTTAATTATAGGAGAAGAGATATTGAGCTGGAGTGCAGGAAAATAGACGAAGATTTCAAAGAGTGTACCAATCTAGACTATACTATTTATGAAGAACTCATGAAGAAACTCGAACCTAAAGCCTGTAATGGAGTGAAAGGGAAAATGTACTCTTTATCATTATTACTTGTGTCTGTTTTCATTTTACTTCACAGATACTTTTAATTGCAGTTATCTCCCTGAAATATTTCATTTCATTTTATCTTTTATTGACTAGAAAATCGACTCGATATTGTAAATACAAGATTTGGTCATCCAAATTCTGTAACAATCGGAATTGTTCAAATTGGAATTAAGGATTTTTAAATATCTATCATTCGGAATTCTTAAAGTAATCTCATGTACATATATGAGTTGTGTTATAGTTGTTCATCACTATAAATCTTCATGTTTTTTTAATCTATTTATTTGTATTGAATCTATTTTATTAATAATAAGTAAAGTTATTGCTTTAAATTACATGAATTATTGAATCAAAACTTATGTGCATCTGTCTTTCAAACATGATGATGGAGAGTCAACATGGTAGCGGCTGCCCTGGTGTCTTGACAGTAGGTGGAACTTGGTTAAAAGGTTACATATAGTCATATTGGCACGTACAGGTTTGGGATTCGGGACATAAAAAAGTGACAGTGCATGTGCTGGGTTTCCTTGTTTCCTTTGGCTAGCTCTGGGATGTTGAGACAACCTTAGTATTTGTTTTAATGTGATTCAGTCTTGATAAACAGTATTGTATCTGTTATCTGTGCTGTTACAATTGGAGGCTGTGTGGGGGCTGCCAAAACTGGTTTGCTCTCACTTGTACCAGCTTCTGTTTATCGCACTTAAAAAAGGTATGCCCAATTAGCCTGTGGCTGAAAATGTACTATTCATTCTGAAAGTGGAACCCTGATGCAGCTCTTCGACTAGGACAAACTCATTTATACTCTCCAAGTTATGACTCGATTAAAATGGAATGGACATGGTCATGAAACTTGCTCCATCATGTCACTACCATCAACCTTTTCAGACTAATTATTTCCCAACCTTTTTATGGTTGTAAAACTTGTTTACTAAACAACAGGGGGGAGATTCATTAGAAACACTGTCTCTAGTTATATGCCTATTGATATATCAATCCAAACTTTTAATGCTAGGTCTTGTTCATGTACACATTTCGTATTTTAGAAAAAGAGGTCTAAATTGCATTTGCTGACACCTCTACTCACAAGAAAATTTTGAAAAAAACAATATTGTTCCGATTCGCAATAGTGGAATGGTTAAATTATTTGCTATCTCAAGGCTTATGAAAGATATAAATGAAGTCACAAAATGTAATATTTCTGAGTAACTATGAAAAATATATCTGTGTAAAGTAACATATATATAAATTATATTACACATAAAATCAAATTGCACGACTCTCAGTTCGGTTACACCACTATTATGACACAATATTCACATCTAAATCCCGTATCATCCGTATCTAAACTTAAAGTTACTTGAAATATTTTCCTGGATTATTAAATTGTATCTAATATACATAGATATATACAGTAGTTAGTATGCCATGATGAATAATACGCAATGAGACGAGACGACATAAAGAATATGTTCTGACACAAAGGAGCCTTTTAGAAAGAAATTTTTCAGTACAATCAAATAAGGAAAAGTTATTTAAATCATTTCAAAATTAGCTATCTGAATAGAGATCCATTTACGACGTTATGTCGTTACCAAATTTATTAAGAAAAAAAAAGATTATCAGTTGATACACGTGTAAGATTACCTTTCCTCACCTTTGCTATGAATAACGCAATACTGCAGGCTACATAAGGAAATTGACAAGCCAGTGTAGTTGTCAGCTTCAATATTAAAATCTGAACCCATCGCATTCTGTTTACTACAACAACATCAAAATGAACAGTTGGATTACATTGGCTGTGGCATTAGCAGGTAAACATTTTTTTTAAAATTAGAATTAAACGATTTTAAAAATGAGCATTGTTACTTTTAGAGGTTTCAGCTTCTTGTGTCTCCTTCAAACTACGTTGAATAGGTAACTAGATTCATAGATTGACTAAAATGAAAAAATACTGGCGTCTTTATTTTTCCATTTATTCTAATAAGTATTCAACACTAGAATAATTTTAATGTTGTTGAACTTTGTTTTGACCGCATTTGTGATCGACATTTATTTTTGGATAAATACCTCGAAGAAAAAACTAGAATACTATTTCTATATTTTTGTGCACAATTGGATAATCGATTCAAAATAAAATAGTAGACGCTATTCGTGACGCCTTCGTATTTTGATCCATACAATGTGAAGTTGCTTGTACATCTTCCTTGATAATGCTACGAATTGCTGGATAGTAGGTCAATAATACATACTTTTTGCTTGTTACATAGCTGTTGGGGCATACAGGCTTGAGGTTTCGCTATCAAACACTTCTTCATTGATTTCAAGATACGGGTTCTACTTGGCATACTTTGATTATAATGAATAAACAAATATATATAAAATATCCGAAAACTAAAAGAAAGGAAATAGAAATTACTTTCGTTTCTTTTATTCATCATTTTGGAAAGAGTAGGGATATCTAGTTAAAACGTATTGTTTTTCTTAAAGGTATTACACAACGCTTTGGTGCAGTTGAAGTTGTGATTGATATTAGTACCACTTGTCGTGACAATTACAAAGAAAATGAAGCTTGTATTAGAAATTCGGATAATTCTTACAAACTTGAAAACCTAACCTCTATACGTACATACGATAGTATTGTTAATTTAATCGAAGGCAAATCAATGTATGATTTAACACAGATTTGTGCGTAAGTATATTTCACAAACAAGGAACATTTTCAGGTTTGCGACTTTCAGTTTTAAAACGGGCAAAGTTTTCGTCAGGTTCTGCTGCACAGTTGGTTTAAACATGACGCTTTTTTACGAATACGTTTAACAAATGGTGGATGGATATATGTACCATCTTATCACTCATTATTCCAGTCGACCAATTTGTCTATCTGTCAGCTGGTATAAAGGATCCTTGTAAAATATAGTTTTTTACTTCGGCCAGGGATATCACAAAGTAAATCAGAAACATCGATGTTTCAACCAGAGTGGAATAAAATGTCCTACTTTCACGAACAAAATATGTTTTTGGGAAAGATAGTTTAACCAAATTTTGCATTGCAGACACTTCCACGGACATTCTCGAGTTCTTTAAGAGAGAAAGAACTTAATGTAGATTTAATTTGTATTTTAGTGAAGATTTATCTGTACTGAAACCAATTTCAAACTGTTTGGTCAATTCTTACCGTCATTGTGGAGATAACGATTTTAAAACGCTAATTCCAACGGCTGAACAATATTCCAGTGCTATAGATTATGCCTGTAACAATAAAGATGGTAATTTTTTTTCATTGCGGATAGAATACTAATAATAAAACCATCTGAAGTAGCATGTTTTTGCAACCTTAACCTGCTTTGAAAGCTGATTCCGCATCGTGATTGCATACTCATTTTACCCGTCTTTATTGGTCCAAGCTAGGTTAGAAAGGTGGGAAGTAATTTTTTGTATTTTTGTTTTACAGCTCTCCAGTCCATCTTCAAATGTTTTGGTAGTTCTATCACAGATTGTATTCTCAACAAGCAAGCTCGACAGTCATTGACCGACAGAACAGAGCTTGATAGAAGTAGCGAATTCTCGGAATGGACTAAATATCACTGTGGGTAAGTACACATATTTAAATTGAATATGGAATTTCATTACCAACATCACAAACCAATGGTATATTTTATTTGCCGTCTTACATGTAAATAGTCTCCTGTGGGTTCGATAGTTAAAGCATATTATGATCATCTTTGGTCAACGAAAATATACTATGCTTGATAACGATAAGAGAATACTTATGGAAAAGTAGCAGTTTTAATAAACAATTGTTATCTATAAAGACTTCTTCTGTGTGATAATATACTAAATTGGCTGGAAAATGAGAACCGAACCTGATGGTACGTGTGGCAACTGCAGCGATCTTTAACTTGTCCGGTTGTCTCATGTCGACCTAATCCAATGACAAATCATCATATTTTCAATTATGTCGCCAGTTGATAAAAGTTGTTCTCCAGTGGTTCTCGGAATTTTTGTCATAAGGGATCAATATATATTCCTATCAATAACTGCTGTCTACACTTCATTTAACGATATTGTAAATTGGGTTAATACATCTTGAATAAGAATTACACGATTAAAATGTTTCTCTTGCTTAATTATAGGAGAAGAGATATTGAGCTAGAATGCAGGAAAATAGACGAAGATTTTAAAGAGTGCAGTAACGAAACCTATACTATTTATGAAGAACTCATGAAGAAACTCGAACCTAAAGCCTGTAATGGAGTGAAAGGGCATATTTACTCTTTATCATTATTAGTTGTGTCTGTTTTCAGTTTACTTCACAGATACTTTTAATTGCGGTTATCTCCCCTGAAATATTTTATTTCTTTTAATCTTTTATTAACTAGAAAATCGACATTGTAAATAGGAGATTTAGTCATCCACATTCTTTAACGGCCCGGATTGTTGAAATTGGAAATTTAAAACGTGATTTTTTTGTCCATTTTTAATTATCTATTAACATTCACGGAAAAGCTCACACTACCACCAAATCACTTCATTGCTCAATTGTTAATATATTTTCTCGATAATTTCAAAATGTAATTTTAAATCCAATGTTCCCTTTAAGTCCATCACTGGCTAGGACAGTACTAATTTTTCATTCTGAAAGTAGAACCCTGATGCAGTTCTTCGACTCTTAAGTTGGACAAACTCATTTCATTTCTATGCAATCCGATTTGTGAAACATGACTTACATAGAATAGACATTAATTACTTGTGATACTATCACAGTCAAACTTGTACTAACGGTCACTTAAAATCGTCTACACCCTTCAATAATGATCCGCCAAACCCACTCCATGCAGTTTGAACGATAGTGCAAAACAATTGGTGTTACGATTTTAAAAATCAATAAACTTTTCAGGGACACATTTCAATAGATTCTTGAATACAATTTTCATAAATTGGAGCAAATGTTTTCTTGAAAAATAAAGACAAAATGCTTCTAAAAGAATAGAATTAAGCACATTACGTTTCCACACACTTCGAATGCGATGGGAGTAAAACAAAATGACATAATATACATTATTGGGCGTTTGAACAAAAAACGCTCGATAAAGCGTTAACTATATAAAGCTATGGTTCAAAGAATATGAATTACATATTAGAGAATGTGAATACGATACTGACAACAGATGTTAAAGACCAGCCGATAAATAGTTAAGTCTATACTATAACAAGTAGTTGGATATTAAAAACATCCATTAGAATAATTCATCTGATTTAAACCTTCTGAATGGATTTAAGATTTCCACTAATGCAAGTATTTTTGACTTAACTAAAACTTTATTTATATTTTAGCAATCATTTCGTTAAACTAAATTTTAAAGAATATGAATTATATATTAGAGAATGTGAATACGATACTGACAACAGATGTTTAAGACCAGCCGATAAATAGTTAAGTTTATACTATAACAAGTGGTTGGATATTAAAAACATCCATAAGAATACTTCATCTGGTTTAAACCTTCTGAATGGAATTTAGATTCCCACTAATGCAAGTATTTTTACTTAACTTAAACTTTATTTATATTTTAGGAATCATTTCGTTTAACCAAATTTTTACATCCATTGAGCGATTTTCAAATTTTGTAATTATAAAGGGAAGTAAGTCTAACATGTAGATTTCCCGCAAGGATGTTTTAGCCTTGATTTCCCAGACGCTTTTATTTCTAAATAGAATGGAATCGTCGCTTGCTCACTTTTTGAAAAAAATCCGAATATAGTTTTATTCACGCTTTTTAAAAATTCATCAAGTGTGGGATACATACTTAATTAACCAATAGTCAATATAAGACACAAATATTAGACGTAGGACGAGTGTATTCTAACGGATATTATCCCTTTAACGAAACACCTTCAATATGACGGTATGAGAACGAAGTTTTTTTTAGGTCATATGTTGTAAAATTTTGTAAAAAAGGTGACCAGGAGGTTAATAGGATGCTTGACAGTCAAAGTTGCTATCCTAAATCGTCGTATACCATGAATGATACTCATACAAAAAAAGGTGACAGTCAGACGTGATTCTGTTAACGATCAGGTAGACATATTTAGAACATTACATGTATGCCAGTATAGTATTAAAGGAATACTACCTCTTAACAAATAATTCAAGATTTTTAACTTGGACAATAAGAGAATACAATCTTCTCTATACCCAAACTGATCCATAACTTTACAGAATCCGGTGCACCCATAAACAAGACGACATCCATGCATAAATTTCCTAAAAAATAACTTAATAATTGAAAAACGCTTCTTAGCGTTGTTAAATGGATTTATCGGATTAAACAGGTTATATATATGACACCAGATCCACAGGCGAATAAAATATATTAAATGTGGCCAAATTTGAAATTTTAAAGTTCCGTTCACTCTAAGGGGTAGTTTCTCTTTAATTAATTATTCACGACAAGAAGCCCTACATAATAGGATTTATTATTATCATGTAGATACATTCATCTGAATAATATTACTTTGTTAATTATGTTTAAAAATAGATTCATTGAATATTTGAAGTTATTGTATTATTAAATATTTGAATAATTGCAGCGTCAAAAAGTTATTATCATTGATGATCTAAATAATAAATATATTTAATAATAATAATCAATATTATATGTTTATAAACTTTGGATTATCAAAATACGTGTCATTGTCATCATTGACCGTGCCTAGTGGTAAATGGATATCAGCTGGCCAATTCGAGGTGGAAGTAAAATATGCTTTAATGTTTTGATATAGTCACCAGTGTTATTTGACTTATTTCCCCTTATTTACCAATGTCGAAAGGTAAGGCGGGTATTGTGAGTTTGTTGTTTTATAGAACGTGTGTGGCAGGTTGGTTGTAATGACTTCGTTTTACTGACCTGAATTTTTGGTCCAAGAAAACTTTGTTTAAGGACAGTATAGTTTTGTTTAAAATATTTACAAAACGAAATCAATAACAATTGCGATTGTGACCACACTGTGTAGAATTTACAAAATGTTTCTACTCTGTGATATAGGACGGATTTGACCTTCGTACGAAGGAGAGCTCAAATACAGTATGTAATGAACAATGTTAAAGAAAACAATATTGCAATGTGCATTTTCAGCTTAAATTCGCACTGCCGATAAATATAGGGACGGTCAAAGAAATAAAATGTTTTTTATATATTTTCAACTGCACAATTTTCATTACCAAAATTATACCTGAAAATTTTTAAAATATTCTTTTTATTTAAATCCATGTATCGAATTGATCACGTGGTTAATTAATAATCGAGCTACTTGTTATTTAATTGGAAAAATGGCAGTCTTTTTCAACATTTTGCAAACACATGTAAACCTTACGTAATTAACGATCATGTTGTTAAAAGATTGTCTTTCATGCTGTAGAAATCTGTAAGCACCTTTTAGGCATCGATATACACAGATAACACATAATTGGATTAGCACATGTCAAAACACCCCTACCCACCAATCATAAAACTTCTCTGTTTAAATGTGACGTAATGATTTATGGGACATCACGTGACTTCTGGATTCCCCCAATACAAATCTGATCTACAAAAACGTAGAAAAGGTTTATTTAGCTGATGACGTAGTACTTAAAAATGTCAACTGACAACGTAATTTGAATGTCTACATAGAGGAATACCCCATTGAGTTCTATAAATAGATTATCTTTACGGACCGATATCTGACAAACTACTGAAGCGATTGAGCTAAAATTTTTACCAGATGAGTTTTTTTAATGCCAAATAGAATGGATATAAACTTATGACGTTTCTTGATTGAAATACATCTCGAACGATAAGGTTGTCAACCCCCTTAAAATGTCTTCAGAATACCTATGTAGACATATTTCACTATTATTATTTTGTATTTCATTCTTGCAGTAGTTTTCTTTCACTAAATAAAAAGAATAAACAACGTTAAAAGTTTACTTATGTTTCAAAAACAAGAACAAAACAGATTGCCCCTTTTAAGCAACGCGACCCTCTCTTCATTGCAGTAAACAACCACTAATAATTTGTTCGCTGGTAGACATTATTTATTGATTTCAGTTATCTTTGGTATGGAAAATTAATTATTCGAATAAATATAATATAGTTCAATGAGATACCGTACTGGTGTTGAAGATGATTGATAAATATAAAAGGTTTGAAAATGAATCGTCAGGTAATGATTATATTATTATTGTATTAATATTTATTATGCCATTTTTATACGCCCACATGAAATGGGGGGGGGCGTATATTGTCGTCACCCACGTCCGTCCGTCGGTCGGTCCGTCAGTCCGTCCGTCAATTGAGTATTTGTTTTTATACGCCCATATGAAATGGGGGGCGTATATTGTCGTCACCCATGTCCGTCCGTCCGTCGGTCCGTCCGTCGGTCCGTCAGTCCGTCCGTCAATTGAGTATTTGTTTTTATACGCCCATATCAAATGGGGGGCGTATATTGTCGTCACCCATGTCCGTCCGTCCGTCGGTCCGTCCGTCCGTCCGTCCACAATTGCTCGTAAACACTCTACAAGGTGCAATTCTTGACGGATTTAATTGAAACTTTATATGAGTGTTTATGATCACTCAAGGATGAACCCTATTTAAAATCAGCGAAATCGGAAAAAATTTAGTATGAGTTTTTGCCCTTGTTCTTGAATGGCTCGTAAACACTCTACAATGTGCAATTCTTGCCTGATTTTGATGAAACTTGGTGTGAGAGTATGTTATCACTCAAGAATAAGCCTTATTGAAAATCAGCGAAATCGAAAAACATTTAGTATGAGTTATTGCCCTTGTTCTTGAAAACGCGTTAAATTTTTAGTTTGTAAACACTCTTGAGAGAACAATTTTGGATTTTGATGAAACTTGGCTTGAGTATTTGTTATCACCCAAGGATGAAGCCTGTTGAAAACCAGTAAAATAGAAAAAAAATTAATATCAGTTATTGCCCTTGTTTTTGAAAAACTCAAGAATAAACCTTATTGAAAATCAGCGAAATCGAAAAACATTTAGTATGAGTTATTGCCCTTGTTCTTGAAAACGCGTTAAATTTTTAGTTTGTAAACACTCTTGAGAGAACAATTTTGGATTTTGATGAAACTTGGCTTGAGTATTTGTTATCACCCAAGGATGAAGCCTGTTGAAAACCAGTAAAATCGAAAAAAAATTAATATCAGTTATTGCCCTTGTTTTTGAAAAACGCGTTCAATTTTTGGCTTTAAAGCACTCTCCAAAGCACAGTTATTGTCCGATTTTGACAAAACTTGTTGAAATTGTTTAATATCACCCAAGGATGAACCCTTTTGAAAATAGAAAATATCGAAATATATTGATACGAATTATTGCCCTTGTTCTATCAAATGTGTTGGATTTTTGCCTTGTAAACACTCTACAAGTCACAATTCTTGAGCGATATTGAAGTAACTTGGCATGAGTATTTGTAATCACCTAATGATGAACCCTATTGAAATTCAGTTAAATCGAAAAATATTTAGTATCAGTAATTGACCTTGTTTTTTAAAACGCGTTCAGTTTTAGCTTGTAAACACTCTAGAAAAAACAATTCTTAATGGGTTTTGATAAAATTTGGCTTGAGTATTTGTTTTTACCCAAGGATGAACCTTATTGAAAATCAAATAAATCGAAATATATTTAGTGTCAGTTATTGCCCTTGTGTTTAACTTTTTGGCTAATAAACATCCTAGAACATACAATTCATGACCAATGTCGACAAAACTCACTGAAAATGTTTGATATCGCAAGGGATGAGCCCTATTGAAAATTAAAAATATCAAAATATATCTAATATGAATTATTGCCCTTGTTCTTTTAAACTCGTTCGATTTTTGTCTAGTAAACACTCTTGACCGATTTCGATGAAACTTGGTGTGAGAGTGTGTTATAACTCAAGGATGAACCCTATTGAAAATCAGCGAAATGGAAAAAAAAAATAGTATGAGTTACTGCTCTTGTTCTTGAAAACGCGTTTAATTTTAGCTTGTAAACACTCTAGAAAGAACAATTCTTATTGGCTTGAGTATTCGTTTTTACCCAAGGATGAACCCTATTATATATAAATCAAATAAATCGAAATATATTTAGTGTCAGTTATAGCCCTTGTTCTTGAAAACTCGTTCAATTTTAGCTTGTAAACACTCTAGAAAAAACAATTTTTAAAGGATTTTGATGAAACTTGGCTTGAGTATTTGTTTTCTCCCAAGGATGAACCCTATTGAAAATCGAAAAATATTGAGTACAAGTTATTGCCCTTGTTTTTGAAAACCCGTTCAATTAAACTCGTAAACACTCTAGAAAGAACAATTTGCAATGGATTTTGATAAAACTTGGCTTGAGTATTTGTTTTTATACGCCCATATGAAATGGGGGGCGTATATTGTCGTCACCCATGTCCGTCCGTCCGTCGGTCCGTCAGTCCGTCCGTCCACAATTGCTCGTAAAACTCTACAAGGTGCAATTCTTGACGGATTTAGATGAAACTTAATATGAGTGTTTATGATCACGCAAGGCTGAACCCTATTGAAAATCGGCGAAATCGGAAAAAATTTAGTATGAGTTCTTGCCCTTGTTCTTAAATGGCTCGTAAACACTCTACAACGTGCAATTCTTTACTGATTTTGATGAAACTTAGTGTGAGTGTTTATGATCAAGCAAGGATAAACCCTATTGAAAATCAGCGAAATCGAAAAACATTTAGTATGAGTTATTGCCCTTGTTCTTGAAAACGCGTTCAATTTTATCTTGTAAACACTCTTGAGAGAACAATTCTTAATGGATTTTGATGAAACTTGGCTTGAGTATTTGCTATGACCCAAGGATGAAGCCTATTGAAAACCAGTTAAATCGAAAAAAAATTATTGTCGAAAAAAATTTAGTGTCAGTTATTGCCCTTGTTTTTGAAAACGTGTTCAATTTTTGGCTGAAGGATGAACCCTTTTAAAAATAGAAAATATCAAAATATATTTACGAATTATTGCCCTTGTTCTATAAAATGTGTTGGATTTTTGCCTTGTAAACACTCTACAAGTCACAATTCTTGAGTGATTTTGACGTAACTTGGCATGAGTATTTGTAATCACCTAAGGATGATCCCTATTGAAATTCAGTTAGATCGAAACATATTTAGTATCAGTTATTGCCCTTGTTTTTGAAAGCGCATTTAATTTGTGGCTTGTAAACACTCTACAAATATTGACGGCTTTTGACAAAACTTGTTTAATATCACCAAAGGATGAACCCTATTGAAAATCAAATATATCGAAATATATTTGATACGAATTATTGCCCTTGCTTTATAAAATGTGTTCGATTTTTTCCTTGTAAACACTCTACAAGTCACAATTCTTGAGCAATTTTGACGTTACTTGGCATGAGTATTTGTAATCACCTAATGATGAACCCTATTGAAAAATATTTAGTGTTAGTTATTGCCTTTTTTTTGGAAAAATCGTCAAAATTTTTAGCTTGTAAACCCTCTAGAAGGCACAATGATTTACAGAATTTGACAAAATTTGCTGAAATTGTTAATTATCACTCAAGGATGAACCCTATTGAAAACAAGAAATATCACATAATATTTGATTGCCCTTGTTATTTCAATTTCGATTTTTTGGCTCATAAACACTCTATTTCTTGACTGATTTAAATGGAACTTGGCATGAGTATGTGGAATCACCTAAGGATGAACCCTATTGAAAATCAGATAAATCTTAAAATGTTTAATATCAATTATTGCTCTGTTTTTGAAAAGAAGTATATGTATATTTATTCAAAATCAATTCTGCCAGTGGGCGTATATTACCTTGCCTGGCAAGCTATCTTAGTGAATATTTTCACTGAATATTTTATTGACGGTAGTTAATATTCCACGACGGTTCTAATAATGTAAAACGTAGGCTTCAATATATTGAGTTATAATATTCGATATAATCTATAATATAGAATATAACATTTGTGTTACATTATACACAGCTTGTTATCCATCTAATTGGTCTTTATGGCTTAAAGACTTCGATCAGTTATTTTTAATTGAGCAGGTTCTCCAGAGACAGCTCAAGAGAAAGAGGGAATTTATCATTATGAAGATATCATCGGCAAATTTAGTAAGTCAATATTCATTAAAGAAACTTTATGTTTTGTAAGGTCTCTTTGGCGATTTGGTTTAGTTCCTTATGATAATATCAACGTCTTTGTCAATGGTATCCATTTTACAAAAAGATGGACCATAGACGCCTAAATGTAAAAAGGGTCACGAAAGGGTTTGAAATCCATTTGTTGTTTTGGTTTTTTTTTATTGCAGATACATTATATACACTTCAACTTATATCAAAGAAATTTATGTTTTGCCCTATTCAACACAATCATTATAAACATGAGATATTTACATACTTTATTTTTAGAATATGGTAAATTTTTCTTTGCTCATTTGTTTGTGTGTAGCTTGGCAGCAGCTGCAGATTCCATAGAAATCATGTCATTATCTATGATATTGCCTTCAGCGACATGCGATTTACATCTTACATCAGTTCTGAAAGGATGGATAGATGCTTCTGTTTTTATAGGCAAGTCATGGAATCTTTCATTGACATGAAAATAAATGGGTTGTAAAGAGTTTTTTTTTTCATTTTGTATGTGTATCTTGGACATTGATAGCATCGATTTGCACAATTTCAGACCATCAGTTCCTGTATTCATTGATTGATAACGTCATTAATCTAGGCCAGTCGCGATTAGCAACGTTACTAAACACAAATTTCTTTGTATTTCCTTTAAAACTTAAATGTTAAGTATCTGTTCTCCCTTACTGACATCATCATTTTTGCATTAGCAAGTAACTAATATTAAATTAATATTTATAATGAATTATTCAGGACATAAGCATTCCTTAAATGGTGACAATTTTTATCTCTGTAGGTATGCTGTTTGGCGGCACTGTCTGGGGTGCATTAGCTGATTTATCTGGACGAAAATCTATCATGTTAACGAGCTTAACATTAAATTGGGTCGCTGCATGGATTTCTAGTTTTGTAAATAATCCTTATGCATTTATCATTCTTAGATTTTTCAGTGGTCTGGGGTAGGTATAATCAATATACTGCAATTTGCGCATACAAATAGATTGTCTCTGCTAAAGATGCGCAATTGATTTTTTCCGGAAGTCTGAAATAATTAAAGTTACGACAAATAATCATGTACTTAAGTGGCATTTAGTAAAACTTATGGTTGCAAAATAACTTCATTTCGTTCCATATTTTGAGTATACGTGATTCGTATGTACTGCCCAATTTTTAATTTTACAGCAGTTTGATAACCCGTTTATTTTGTAGGATTGGTGGCAGCGTACCTGTTATATTTACTTTCTTTATTGAGTTTCAACATAAAAATCGTCGCGGAATGATGGGGTGTATTTTGACAGTTGCATGGATGATGGGAAATGTATATCAGGCTGGTAGGTGTTTAAAAAATCAATCTCTTACTCGATTCTGTTTCGCCACCATGAAAGCGGGGCTGGGGAAGGGGGTGGGGTAGCTATTCATCTTCTCATGCTTGTACCACAGACAATGTAAAGAGTGTCTTGCTATAAAGTACAAATACCTGCAATCGTATGACCTAAATTGTTTTAGATAAGCACCATTCTAAATTTTGTAAAAAAAAGTGTATAGCTCTAAAGCAGAATTTGTTAATAATACGCCGACTCATTTTAATGCTGTCTTGTAAGATATATAACCAGTAGAGCTTCTGTATGTTAATTATAATTATAGTATGTGACACATTTGAGTCATATATTTTCATTTACTGGTATACGAATGAACATTTAGTACCATTAATATTCTTTCAGGCTTAGCTTGGGCTATAATTCCTAATAAAGTTGGCATTTCGACGTCTATATTAGATTATACAGGTTGGAGAATGTTTATTGCCGTTTGTGCCATTCCAAGTTTTCTTTCAGCAGTAATATTTATTGCAATGCCTGAGTCGCCAAAATATCTTCTTCAGGTGAGATTCAGATGTATTATGGAGAGTATTAAATTTGACTTTGCAAATTTTCTTTAACTGCTTTGTTTCCTTTGTGTAAATTCCAAATAGGTCTTGTTTATTGATTTCTTTTATCAGTGTTATATTTCACTCAAGAAAGTGGAGACACAATGATATATTACTCGCGTACCATTTTAAGAGCACTTTGTCCAGACCACACCTTATATTTGGCGCCAGATCAGCAACGGATATGATCAGGCATCATTCGTGGCACGTGTCATTCCGTATTTAACATTGTTTATTTAGTAAACGGCATGGCATGGCATTACTCTTGGTAGATATGCCAATGTCCGTAATCACAACATTGTTCATCCGTACCGGACTACGGCAATTGGCATTTGGGGTCATCATTGAGATAAAATCCATTGTGATTCATAAATACGTGATCTAGGCATATTTACTTTGTCTAATGACATTATATTAATTGAACACACGCGGCACCTGTCAAATAAGAAGAAAGCAATGAAATAGAGAAAGAAATAACACTATCTTTTGTACAAAGATTATATTCAATTCTACCAGCTGCTTCTTGACCAAACCTCTTGACACCATCTTGCACAGATTCGTTTCAATTAACAGCTGGAATACTTAGCAAAGGTAACTTATTCAAGCTTTCCACATCGACCGATAATAGACCCCACGACTACAAGCAGTCTGTGCTCAAAATCATTCTTATCTAACAGATATTCAACAGTGTAAAACTGTTGACAATTGAAAAAAATGCTTTTGCTAATCTGCCTTTAGTCAGATGACCTTTACAAAAACAAGTTGGTGAACAAATTGTAACAATTATCACGAGTTATTAGACTGACACTATGTAATATTTACTTCAGGAGAAACGGGAAGAAGAAGCTATTGCTGTGATAAGAAAAATTTATAGATGGAATAATAACGAAGAGATTGAGGTACATATTGGATTAAATAATATATTTAAAACAAGAAGATTGTAATTTTTCACAATTGTTTTTTATGGCACAGTACAAAGTACAGTATTCTTGTTGTTTTATTTTTTAGATCAAAAAAATAATTCTTGCTGGTGACGAAAATACATGCTTAGTGACACAAAAAGAAGGCAAACATAAGTGTTGTTCAGTAAGTGTATTGGAAATTTTGATTCTTTTTTTTTTGTTACAAAAATCCCTTCTACAGATAGGTATAACAAACGAATTTTATGTATACATATTTTTTTTTATTTTAGATGTTCAATCAAGTTTCTGAAATATTTTCTAAAAGGTTTCGATGTTTAAGCTTCCTAACTTTAGGTTATATTGGATTGTTTTCTTATGGGTAATGTATTTGTTTTGCTTGGTATACGCCCACATGAATATGTGGACGTATATTGTCGTCACCCCTGTCCGTCGGTCTGTCGGTCCGTCGGTCTGTGTATTAGACACTATAGAAGCTACAATTTTCTATGGATTTTAATGAAACTTGGTATGAGCATTGGTATTGATAAGACGGCGGTCAAGTTCAATTTTGAAGATTTTTGGATGAGCGGTTTTTGAGTTATCGCCCTTGACTTATTTACATCACGTAAATCAATATTTATTGTTGATGCAATAAAAGCTACCATTTTCAATGGATTTGAATGAAACTTTGTATGAGCATTGGAATTGATAAGTTCGATTTGGACGATTTTTCGATAAACAGTTTTTGAGTTATTGCCCCTGCCTCTATATTTGTTGTAGCCACAATAGAAGCAACAATTTTCAATGGATTTAAATGAAACTTGGTGTGAGCATTGGAATTGACGATTTTTCGATGAACCTTTTCTTAGTTATTGCCCTTGACTTAGTAAGAAGCTACAATTTTCAGTGGATTTTGATGAAACTTGGTGTGAGCATTTGAATAAATAAGAAGTGGTAAAGTTCAAATTTGAAAATGTTTTTGAGTTTATGCAATAAATTCTCCAATTTTCAATGGATTTTGATGAAACTTGGTGTGAGCATTCGAATTGATTAGACCTCAGTCAAGTTTGAATTTGACAATTTTTCAATGAACGAGTTATTACCCTTGACTTAGTAAAATCACGTCAAAATCTATTGTGGTTGCAATAAGTAGCTTCAATTTTCAAAGGATTTTGATGAAACTTGGTTTGAGGATTAATACGACAATAGTCAAGTTTGAATTTGACGATTTTTAATGAACAGTTTTTAATGTAGTTAGTCAGTTAGCTAATGAGTTAGTGCCCTTGACTTAGTAAATTTGCGTCATTAATATTTTGTGGAAATGTGCAAAAGAAGCTACAATTTTTCAAGGCATTTTGATGAAATTTGGTGCGAGCATTGGCATTGAAAAAATGTTCAATAAATGTTTTTAGAGTTATTTCTCAATTTTTTATTCAAATTCAATGCTGCCGGTGGGCGTATGTTACCTTGCCTTGCAAGCTATCTTATCATATTCATATAAACTCTCGATATTTATGCACAAAGATCTTGATCTACTTCGGCATTATGCTCCTCTCTACCCACATTATCGCTTTCTCAGTCACTACAATTGTAAAATACCAATATTATTTTTTTTATGAGTTCCTAGATTATCAATTGTCGTTTCAAGCGAATGTGGAATTTCATTCTACACAGTGTTAAACGTCACATCTTTGAGGCATAAGCTTCACCCGTCGCTGAAACTCGGTGTAAATGTTTAGGTCGTAACAAGTGTAGATACTACTCATTGACTTTATTCAGTCAGTGAGGCAGATCACATATATTTTACAGACATAAAAAGCGTATAGTTCGGATTAAGCGAAAAACAATTTCCCTGTGCACGTTCAAACGATGAAAGCAACTAGTACAAAGGCATATCGTCGGTGCTGAACTGTATAACTAGTGGAAAAATTTTAGCGGATCGAAAATCGCCTACTCACATGTATTTGTATTATTGACCTACAGGTATTACGGTTTATTCATGTGGTTTCCAGAACTATTTCTTAGAATGAACGAAATGAAGGGATCTATTTGTGGTGATTATTGGTATCAAAATACCTCAGTATTCACCTCCATTGTGAGCCCTGATTCTGAGAGCTGTGATGGTCCGGGTGATCAAGTTTACCTTGAGTCCCTTATATCAATGTCAGCTACTGTAATCGGTCCGCTCCTCATTATATTCTTCATTGATAGAATAGGGCGTAAACCATTCCTTGGTAAGTATTCTGCAGGTTTTAAATTTGTTTACACATGATTACTATAAAAGATAAGTTGATTAGGAATTCAATATCCTCGCATTCATATAATATTTAAAAACCACGTATGTTTGTCTGTTTCGCTAGAAAGAAAATTATTGCCATATATATGGTAAATATAGGACAATTTTGTACAAAATGATGTTTTTAATTTCAGTTGGCGGACTACTGTGTGGTGCATTATCGTTGTTTTTCTTTTACTTTATAACAACTACGGTTCATGTCATCATTTTAACTTCAGTTTTTGCACTCTTTTCTTCAATTGTGTACAGTATATTTGACATTGCAGCCATCGAACAATTCCCAACACATATAAGGTAAGCTTTAGTTAAATCCGTTTTATTTTAAATCCTACACTAAGTACAAATTAAAAGATAAAGGGATAGACTGTTCCTATTACTTACTGTCGTTTCTCTTGCAAGAAAAAATAAACACCACAAAGTCATTTACTTTAACCCTTTTTACTACAACACCTATTGTTACTTTTCCACTGAAATAATTGCTTTGGCATGTAATTGTAATCAGCAGACTAGTTTTGTAAAAGCAAATTTTATATCTACCTTTTGAAATTAGTTTATCTTGTGGCCAATACATTCCTGAAGTATACGTGCAAGCCTCGAAAATGTTTAATGGTGGCAGGAGAGAACGTATATTTTGCTTCACTAACGCAAATTTGGAAACACATCAGGTTTAATGAGATGCCATCGTGAACTATTCATGTTTTCCGATAACCGTTCATTTTTATTGATACTTTCAAAGACTTTTTCATTTACTTTTTCAGGTCGACAGCATTCGGTGTATTTTGTGGGGCAATACGTTTGGCTGCCGTATTAGCCAATGTTTCGTTTGGAATGTTAATTGACAAGAACTGTTTCGCCATGATTTTTACTCCTGCACTGCTTTTATTTGCTGCAGCAATCATGTCATTCTGGACTCCAGATATGACACAAAAAGATATATATTAACAATGATTTCTATGTAACTATCATTCTTGCCAAATTATTAAAAAATTTTCTCCACTATTGCATGAAAGTATTCCATTGAGCTGGATCTATTAGCCTTTTTATGAAAAAAAAGAAAGAAAGAAAGAACTATATTTTACAAAGATAACAACTTAAAGTCCACGTGACAGGGATCCTTTCTACCAGCTGGTCCTTGGCCAAACCTCTTGGCATTGATCTTTCCCATTTTACAAATATATACATGTTTACGATACAAGTTCTAATAAGTCTTAATCGAAGATATTCTCGTCATTATAGACTAACAATGCCCTTTGTGATACTTATGAGTTGCACTGACTTTATCCTAATAAACTGAATTCCACCCATTTCTTTTCCTTAGAAATTATCAGACTGAGCTGTAATGTATTGTTATGGTATGTTGCAATGATAAGTCAATAGTTTATTTGTTTATAAAGAGGAAACTGAAGCTTTCATGCGCGTCGTGTTACATTGAACAAGTGGCACAAAGGGAATAGCTTGCTTTTCCCCTTGAAGTTAATCTTTTCGCATCAATATTGAATGACCAGAAGCTGATCCCCTCAAGTTGTGAATATATCATTATTGATTGATATGGAAGGATTGGTCATACGAGTAAAACAAAAGTTAAATTTTCATTTTTTATGGGGAGAAATTTGCCTCATTGCACACTGCATGGAATTATGAACCTTATAAGGCATAGAAATATTTCGTTTAATTCCACCCATTTCTTTCCCTTAGAAATTATCAGACTGAGCTGTAATGTATTGTTATGGTATGTTGCAATGATAAGTCAATAGTTTATTTGTTTATCAAGAGGAAACTGAAGCTTTCATGCGCGTCGTGTTACATTGAACAAGTGGCACAAAGGGAATAGCTTGCTTTTCCCCTTGAAGTTAATCTTTTCGCATCAATATTGAATGACCAGAAGCTGATCCCCTCAAGTTGTGGATATATCATTATTGATTGATATGGAAGGATTGGTCATACGAGTAAAACAAAAGTTAAATTTTCATTTTTTATGGGGAGAAATTTGCCTCATTGCACACTGCATGGAATTATGAACCTTATAAGGCATAAAAATATTTCGTATTCAAGACAAAAAAAAAAAAAAACCGTCCAAAGAATGGCAAATTCAGGAGAATAAGTTGTAGAGTAGTGGTCCTCCCAAAGAGAAGTATCGTCATGTGCAGAACAATTGTGCATTTCATTTCTTTACATAGTTTTAAATGTACATTTACGAGCCTTACGTCTTCATTAGCCCATAAGGTGCAAAAGAGTAGGATGTAAAACTCCATTCATTCCATTTTTCATTTACGAACCTTCACACCCCTTTTAATGAAGGCCATTTCAGTTACTTACAGCTATAATGAATGTTACTTGCGTGCGTTGAAGAGCTACTCGCTTTTTTTTTGCCAATACATTCATCAACTGTATATTTTTTTCTAAATCCACCTACTTAAACAAAATAAACAATGGAAAAATAATATAAATAAATCATGAGTAGAAGATTAAATCATTCAATTATTAAGTAAAATTCGGAATTATTTTTTCATTTATTCGAAAAAGCTTCAAGTGATCGTAAAAATAAATTAAATTTTAAACAACTGTCATATCATGCGATGTCTTAGGCGGTGAGAATCTTGTATTTTCACGCGGTGCCGCGGAATACATAAATGAACTATTTTCTATCCGTGGCAAATTTTGACGACAGAATAGAGAATATAGAGAACAGGTTCTTAATGAGTTTACGTCGCATAAACTTCTAATGTCCTTTCGAAAATTCGAATTAAACCATCCGTAAATCACCGGGTTGATACACACAGAGGAAAATGAAATTAACAAACACACAGCATGAATCAATGGAAAATTGGTTTGCTGAAAGATTTTATGGTTTGTATCAGCTAGGATGTTTAACAGTGTCAATGGCAACCAGGTTGCGGAAAAGGATATAGCCATACTTGTTAATAACATTACATTTTTTCGATGTCGTAATAACTTGTTTCGAATTCGACTCACATCTTGTTGACATGTTTCTCGCAAATCTAAACGATATTTCAACGATTTACATATTAAAATATGCAATGTTACTATAGCGACAGCTGGTGATAGATATTGAATTAGCAAAACCATGACTGTGTACACGGTTAGTAATGTCTGATATCCCCAATGTTCTGTGCATATGGTATACAGATCAAAATTCTTCAGTCCTTGCAATATTTTCACTTCATGCACCAATAATAATGGGAATGATAAGGCAACAGAAACGATCCATATTCCAAATATGATAAGACACGTCCGTATTCGTTTGTTTGACTTGCTCGCTGTATACATTATGGACTGGTAGCGATCTACAGCAAGCGCGAGAATGCTTAAAGTTGAAACAAACACATACGTACTTTGTAATAATGGCACTATTTTACACCAGGCGACACCAAACGTCCAATTTTTGGAAATTATCCGAAGAACAACAAACGGTTTACACAAAACTATAGTTAGAACGTCTGATACAGCTAAATTTAAAATGTACCAGTTTCGACTAGACTGAGCGAAACCGCGTCGACAAATAATCCACCACAGTCCGAGATTAGCAACTACACCGATTAACATCACTAAGGAGAAGCTGATTAATAAAGCAACTTCCTCGTTAGCATTAAACCAATGGTCATATTTTTGATATTCCAAAGCCACATCAAGAAAATCACTAAAGCTATAGTTATCCGAAAAGCTGATACCATCTAATCCCAACTCTTCAAGCAATAAAGCATTTGATAAACTGTTATTTTCCATATGGTTTGAAAGCTCGCATTCATTTAATATTGGTTTTCCAAACGCCCCATTCTTTTTATTTCCGTACGACCGAGAATTCTCTAATGATTATGTAGTTTTCCACACAAAAAAGAAAAAAAAAAGAAAGTGTGCACAAGGTGTTCTAATGATTCCACGGGAGTTGATGAGTAACACAGTGCCTGCCGAATCTTATATTATCCTAATAATGGAAGTCTATTTCTAACTTAATCAATTCTTTATTTTAGATTTAGAACCTTATCATTTCTTAATGGCTTTCTTCATTTTCGATCTGAATGTAGCTTCCCCACTCGTTCAAACCAATGAGTTTGGTGTCAAAACACAACGTTATTATCGAACAGTTTATGTGATGGGTTTAGTCGGACGCGTGCGCAACATTTAGTAACACAGCTGAAACCCCAACATCCTCTTATCACATGATTTCATGTGCGAATATGTGTGGTGTTGCATAACACATTTTATCATCAGAGGCAATTTAAAAAATCAAATAGCACACAAGAGATAAACATCCTCAATAAATAAACTACATTACTGCACATCTGTTTTTAGAAAACCTACCATGCAATATCAGTATATCTCCTATCATAAACGTCTGAAAAATAAATAAAAAACCAATGAGTATATCTTTCATTAGACATATTAAACCATATTAAAATTAATATAATTCACGCCTTTTCTATTTTCATCAGAAAACATGTTGTAACTGATATGCAAATTTCCATTTCATTTCACGTTTCATTTGTATCGGTTTAGCTCATTTCTAATCTAGGGTTACATTTTATCGGATACAGACGACATGCCTTTTAGAGATGTGAACCATAGATGGAACTGTTGTTAACAACGAGCATCTAATAAATAGAGAATGTTTTGTTATAACTATCAATACATGAATTTTTTATTTACTTTCCATGTCCTGTTTCAAGGAGAGAATTGTTTTCATTTTGACGTCAGCCTCTTTGCGCATTCCTACGATGTCAATACGCGTTAGAAATAAGATCTTGGCAATACACAATAATTTACGTTAGGCTAGCAAATGGAACAATGTGTGTGTGACAATTCCATGTTCTTTACTAGCAGAAATGACGCCATTTTTTTGGGGGGGGGGGTGGTGAACGTTGCGCATGAATACATTATTTACATGTTATTTGACATACAGTTTACCTAATTTGCATAGTTATACCTTTGCTACTGTGTCATATCTTTTTTTCCAAACTCGCGTTATGAACTCGGAACCAGTATTGTTGTGTTATAAAGTCAGTTATCAAACTTTTCGTGGGAAATCTAAGAAGAATATATGTGAATATTCCCTGTGTTGAAGAGTTACATTTTCAGATCCCAATAATGAGTAGTTCAATGTTTAACTTAAACGAAATGTATTATCTTTTATTCTGCAACGACAAAACTAGGTTTTCATATTTGTCAGTTTAAAAATAAAATTGACGACTTTTAAACGTGAGTGCGTCATTACGTCGTATTATCATTGTGAAACGTGATATGAAAGCGTTTTTGAAACTATTATTTCACAGAGACTCTGTAAATTAAATTAGTTGAACAATATGTATTTCTCTATTTTAGTTGTCTCCAGTGGTATTACTGTAAGAAAACGTGCCAGGGAATACACTTTGACAGTTTTAAAAACCACGAATATACAGAGACGTTTTTGAAGAAATTAAAGAAAAAATATAATAAAAAAACGATTTGACAAACGATAAATGTTATACAAAGTCTGCAACAGTAGGGACCTTTTCCATTTTGGCCAATAAATGCATTGATAACTGAGTCTGTCTGATCAGATTAGATAGTTATCAACAGGTGAAATTGTGAAATTATTCGTTTCATCGAAGATGGTTGTAAAGTGGAAATTGTATGAAAGAAATCTATTTTCTTTGTGAGGGGTATTTTAAAGACTAATGGGATAAAGAAATGTTCCTTTGCGATCATCGGTTTGTATTTCCATTTCAAATTTATTTATTTTGCGATATTACTCACTTATTCACTTGTGTGGCATTTAACTGTTTTTCTTGTTAAAGTTTGTTCGGCGCCTTTATGCGATAAACAAATATGATATAAAGGTGCCAATTGCGTGTATCAAAAGTTGCGATGACATAAGGCTGCCAAAGGGAAAATACAACTTTTATATTGTCCTTATTATTGAACATTGAAAATCTTGCCTATCAGACAAATATTTGTCATCATTAAGCTTAGATTTAGTTTAACTGGGAGACGTATTGTATGGATTTTATCAATTAAGTAAGATAAGAGCGCCAAAACACTGGAGGCAAATTTAGTTGTATATCTCAGTAATTTAATTGGTACATGTTACTTAATTTAAACCCGAACCATCTACTTATCTGAGATTCGAATGTGATTAGCCACATCGTATCAATTTGTGAATTTATTTGGTAGGAGAATTAATTGTTAATGAAAAGACAGCCTTGCGAAGCAAAGAGACACACGCCCACCAGTAGCTTTGATTGCATGTACAAATCATTGTTTGTTGTCTATTCACATTTGGTTCATGATTATTCTTTAGAGAATTTTAAGGAGATAAAATAAAAATCCAAAGAATCCGTAACTAATTGATGTCTGTAGATAAAGGAGAGTTGTACAATTGTAATGCAGTGAAAAGTCGGACACAATCTTTTGGTGATGCTATGTCAGACACGATAATTCTGTTAAAAATTATCTGATAATCACGAAAATCAATAGAGATCACCTTCATAATGACACTGACCCACAAAATAAAATTCAAAAGAATCCATAAAGAATTGTAGTCTGTAAAGTGAGCACAAAATAATGGGAACGGACCAGCGGAACGCTATACAACAGTCGTTAATAGTGTTGTTAATATTTGTTTCAATTATCTAATAATCGCACGGATATTGTGTAAGGACGAAAGTAGGATATCGACAAATATTTACAAGATTATAAAAAAGAATGTGAGAGTGTTCACCGACATGAAGGCCTAAAGAACAAATGTCATAAAAATTAAAATTGGAAAAAATAATAACATATTGGAAACAAGTTGGGATCAATATAATTCAATAAAAAAAAACTTTCTACTTAATTAAGCAAATAAATAAAAATTTGGGCAACATGTGTTAGTGATTATAGATAAAGTTTTGGAATAATGACCATAATATTACACTCATATTATAGTCCATGGATAGATAGGATATTGATAAAAACCATGCTTATTTACTGGATTAATATTAACTACTCCTGATAAAATTCCAAATTCCCTGCCGCCAGCAAAGAATTTGTTTAAGACCAAACATTTTTTTTAACGTAAATACTTTCCAAATTTGAGTAAGATTGGATTTCTTCACTGATCGTGTTATCCATGAAACGCAACAGAATAGCACGAAAAAAGAAAAAAAAGATTAATTCCAATGATGAACATAAGAACAATTTACGACCGATTATTAACTACTCAATTCCATTTTTTGCTCTCGAAATAAATAAAATCATTAAAAGTTATTTTACTATGAAACAGGATTACAAAGTGTATTAGATATATTATTGTTTTTTGTTTATAATTCGACCGCAGGGTGTATTTCTACTGAGGCTCAATCAAGAACTGTAGTTGTTTATTTATGGTTATGCATACCACAGAGACAGAATATTGACCGTCATTCCCTTTTATTACATCCATGGGGGTTATTACGACGCAATCCATGCAAGAAAAGATAACCTGACATGTTTTGGACTTGTCCAATATGTGTTTCTCGCAATATCTCCTTCACAATTTCCTTCTTATTGAAGATTCTTAAATCTTAAACTTCTATTGCAATCTTAAAATCACTTCCAAATTGATGTATTGAAGTTTTATCTGCTCATATCAAAGATAGGTCGCCATTAATGACATAGAATTCCTCTACAAAGCGAGAAATTAAAACATTCCCGCCCACTTTTTCCAAATATATTTATTAAAGTACAAAAGAAATGATACAATCTTAAGAAATTATCTTACCTTTACAGTTCCTAAAATCTCTAAGTAATAACACACGGTATCTTATAAGTTGTCAATACATTCGCTAGGTTTTTGTGTAGTTGACTTGCTTCATTGATCATATTGTTTTATACGTTAAAAATTCCATGTTCCTACAAATAAACCGTCAGTAATATGTTTATCTCAATGAACGATATTCCATCATCAATACTCAGTCATATCGCCGGCTAATTCTCTTTGTACCAAGAGTGGTCAACTATAGCAATAATTGTCGTACTTCAGTATATGAACTTTACACTATTTCATTCATTGATTTTACAGCCACTCGTTCATTCATAAGTAACAGGACAAAACCAACTAGGGAGTCATCAAAATCAATAGACAATTCAGTCGAGCTCACAGCAGCAAACCACGTCCAGAGGGTGATGTCTAACGGTTCTTTACCATGCATTTAACTCGTAAAGCGCCATACAATACACTGTATCGGCTAATACAACATAAGTCTCAGCATACTAAACGTATTCTTTTATATATATATAAAACTGTCAATACGGAAAGAAAGAAAAATCTTATGATAAGTCAAACCGAAAATTGATTTCAAGAAGGGAAATGAAATATAACTAAGTAATTAAAAAACGCGAGTAGCTTGGTAATTACATAAAGAAATCGCGACGTTTTATTACGAAAATATCATTATGCACCTCACAGTAAAATTAAGTCAAATCTGAATGGTTTGATTCTATATCCATTGGATTTTCAAGGACAATGTGAAATAAGGGGTGCAGACCAAACTTTAGTTAGCAGTCGCGAAAGCTTTTTCTAATAATATTACGGACCATTTATATGCCAATTGAGCTTCGTTTTGTGAAGCTGTATTTCGAGTTTTGACCTTGAAATTGCTTGACACTTGACAAATCGTTTTCAAACATTGTGTGGGGAATTGGAAGGTTGTTTTTCCGACCTTCTGGATAGATTTGACAGTCTGTTGTTTGTTGATATGTTTGGTCGAACATCTGATTGTTAATACTCTTTGTCGAAACATGCACTTCTCTTATTCTACAATTACTCCAGTCGAATATGTCTTGCTTTGGAGGAAACTAAGGTCAACGGAATCGTTTTGCTTATACAGTTATTTATTCCTCATTCGAATTGTAAATTAAAGAATAACGAACACAATTTGCATCACAAAGATAGATAATTTGAAACTAATCCTTGTAAATAATACCAAAATGAACATAATTTGTCGAACAAAATGGGAAAAGTTGACATTTCATCAAAGAATTAAAATGATTAAAGCATGTTCTTATTCCTTATAATTCTATTATTATTTATCAAAAGATCAGGTGAATCTGTCTTAGTAAGTAAGTTCGTGTTCTGTAGAAAAGTCAAAGGATTTAAAAATTAACAATGCGAATTTATCCAATTTTAACATTCATCATTTTGTCCTTGAAGTTTTCTCAACAAAAATATTCTCATCTATCAACCTAGATATTCTCTAACTTGCTAATAATACTACAAGTTTCAATGGTTATATTTGTTTTGTTAAGATGAGGATTCTTTTCTTTTCAGTTGTAGATAAAAACATAATCAATACGTTAAATTAACTGGTAAGCTATAAAGGTGTCCTCCCATTAGTCATACCTCCATTAGTCATCTCATAACAATCATAAAGTTAATGAGGGATTAGCTAAAACAAAAATAGCCATATACCCTTTAATTAAAATGGATTAGTCTTGTAAGTATTTACAGATATTAATAAAGTAAATTACAAGATTCACTCAAACTAATAACTGAATTAAATTGAGTTAACTCAATTTAGTAAAGAAAACACAAACTAGTATATAAAAGTGTCTATGTTTTCATTCCATCCAAATATATACCGGTTTATCGAAATGATACAGGAGATTGAGAAGTCTGAATCGGCTAAGATGCGTCAAATTGACTTCGGTGCATCTATCCAAGGCAGAAAGCGAGTGTATCGTGAAAAGGAAAATAGTCTCAGCAGATTATGGGATCAACTCCAAGTTGGTGCTAGAAACTGTATTCAGTTTCTAGATGCTGCTGGTTTTCTATATCGAACTGACCACTAAATGTGTTAAAATATGATCAACATTATGTGCTATGAACAATATTATGTGCTATAATCAATATTATGTGCTATGGTGAATTATTTTTGTGCTATGATGAAGATCTGAAATAATGAATAAATTTGATAATGTGCTATAATGAATAAATTTGATAATGTGCTATGATGAATATGTTATGTGCTATAATGATTGTTATTAGTATTAAAAGTTGTATTATTTTTTATCTTGGGTCATTCCATTTTAATCCTGGGTAATACAAGGTGCAGTCAAACATACCATATGTGATTATAATCCGTATGACTAATGGAGGTATGACTAATGGGAGTAGACCGCTATAAACCCCAGTTCAGTTCTAACCAATTAATGAAAACACACTTAATTAATTTTATTTCTCGAAAAAAAAATGTAGATACAACCTGTTGCGTTAGATCTGTCCTCACTTAGTTCTACTTAATTCACCCACATAGAAATGTGGACCTACATTGTCCTCGCTTTATTTATATATGGTTGAGATCTTAGTGTCCAAAGATTACATTTGTATTTTAGTCACTAAATAGTTTCTTACAGATGCAAGTGGGCATATGGCATTGCCTGCCAGTCGATCTTAAAAAATTTAGTCTTTATTTTAAGGAAATGAAAACATTCTCTGTTTATATAATCAAACATCAATTCCGCTTAATAAATCTTTAATCATAAAAACGCTGCATTGTTCGACCTTTTAATATTTTAATATGTCATATATTATTTTTCTTCTGTCATGGGCTTGTGTTTGTAATTCAAAATTTTGTCATCTGCTTAACCGAATATAACGGATTGAAATTAGAGATTTATTGTCTACTATGATTAATCTGACAGTTATAAAAAGGTTTCCAGCCTTGTAGAACTACTGATCTCTTCACCACTTATCAAGAATTCATATCATGACATGATTTTCATTGATTACAAAATTCAGGAACTTGTTTCACGAAAACTTAACTTATGATGATTTTATTGTTCCAATGGTCAGATTGGTCAATCACTAAAATTGAGTTTCTATTAAACGATCAGGTTACTGTTTTTCTTAAAATCTTGATTGTATCTTTGTTAAAATTTTGTGAAACAGGCCCCAGAAGGATCCGTGTTCATTTTAGACGCAAGTCGTTTTTGTACTTTCTTTCTTTCATTGTTGTCAGTGATGTTTGCAGAGAGAAGCATTTGGATGGGACCCGCTCAATACCGACTCTAGGAATTTTTCCTTTCTTTCTGTCTGTCTTCACTAGCCAAATGACATAAAACATGTTCAGGTGAAGTGTATTTGCTGACTATCCCCCATAAAAAATTTTCAAAAATCTATTTTTTTTTATAGATATCAGTATTTTAATTTTTTCAATGTATTTTCAAAATTATAATCAATTACAAAAATATTTTCTAATGATAAAACGAGTGAGGAATGACACTGTGACATAAACTGTCTGACAGAAAACATAAAAATGATATGTATAAAAAATAATACGATAAAAACGCGAAGATTATACATACAAGACGAAATTATGACATCTGATACGTTCGGTGAAATTTCTTCGTCAAGGAAACCTTACAACATTCCTTATTTTACAGGAAATTACACCATTTTTTATATACATAGTCTCTGTTACCAATAGAAATAACGGTTTCATTAAATATATTGATTTATGCCATCGAGGTGATGTTAGTTTGTAATTATTTTTTTATGCTTTTCAATTTCAAGCATCAAAGTGTAAATTACTCATTGACTTTTGTTCACTGTAACAATTCAACTTTAAATTCAGGTAATGAGGAGGCGACGCACTACATGGAACACTCATCATTATTCTATTTACTTATTTATGGACCTTTAATGAATGTCAATAATTATTATAACGCTGTTGTCAATATTAATGAACTGTCCTTAAAGTATTGTCATGATAAAAATATTTGGTATCAAATTACTCTAGTCATCTATAATAACATTTTATAAATAGTATTAATGGTAAACACATCATTATGAAGAATTATTATTCGAAATATATCTTCTGGGTGTTATACTAAAAC
Organism: Nipponacmea schrenckii; assembly: GCA_030562195.1. Taxonomy (NCBI): domain Eukaryota; kingdom Metazoa; phylum Mollusca; class Gastropoda; family Lottiidae; genus Nipponacmea; species Nipponacmea schrenckii. The sequence continues at coordinate 29,820,904 of JAUJPP010000007.1, forward strand.
TGGCATAAAACTGTTTAGTTATTGCATGTAAGTTGTTTTTCTCGTCAGTTTCACAAAATATTTTAAGAGATGTAATGAATATATAATAGACGGAGTATGTGATCCGGTAAGGGATTATTGGATCTTGTACCTATTGTGTTCAGCCACTTCAGCCAGTTGGGAATGTCATATTATCTTGGAAATAGGACCATCGTCGTATCATCGACCTAAGCAGTTGGAAAGTGCGACCATGGAAGTAATCACATCTGCTGGATGTTGGTCAAGATGAGACCAGATCTCAAACTAACAGTTGACCTGAGTCTATCTTCATCTGGCCGCAATATCGGTAGTGCTCGTCAACTAACAGAATCAATTTTGCCGTTAAATCTCTCCATGAGGTGAAGTACAATGAGTGGTGGCGGCCAACCAGAAACAAGGCAGGTGACCGTAAGATCTGATGCGAAAATGAACATTAAGTAGTAAAGACGAGAAGTGATTACTGTTGGGAATCGTATCATTCAGATGGATTTTACAATATAGTAATAATAATAGAGTAGGATATATATATGGTCTATAAAATAATGAGAAGTTACTAGATAATGATTAGTTCCTATTCCCCACTGACTACTTACTGTGAAATATATTTAGTATTCTGGCCCTTTTATATGAGAGTAGAGACGATCGATTATCTTGATGGAACTTGTTACTAGTTACAGTAGATTCATTCATCAGCTTTGTTTGATTGAATTGTTAACCTTTTCGTGCGACATATATAGGATTGATTAACGGATTTGGTGTGAAAAATCCAAAACAAGTGTTCCTTTTGATGTGATGACATGACCCGTTATTTAACTTGAGTGCAAGTGTGCACGATCGGCACTAAAGAGAACTGACAAATATTAAATTGATTAACGGATTTGGTATGAAAAATGTATATTCCTTCTGGTATGATAATATGGTCCGAAATTTAACTTTTTGGGTGCAACTTTCAACTACATAACAACAGAATATAGAATAGCCTCCGATGTCACATGGTAACTTAGTAACCTGCAAATGAATTTACAGGAAACTTGTAGTTCACTACCAGAAGGCAGAGCTAGCTCTAGGTTCATCAAACAGATTCAATGATCAGTTGCATGCTGGAATCTCGTTAACTTAATTTGATTGATTGCATATAAATAATAAAACACATCATTTGTGATTTATTAGTGTGTCAATTTGCTATAAGATTCGAAATCTCAAAGTTTCAATGTTAATTCATTAAACTAATTATCTGGGCAAAGCTGAAAATGTGCTTCCAAGCATGCGATCATAAATAAACTAACCAACCTCTGGAAAATATATGTGATTCATTCATTGAATACAACCATAAAACCATTATATATATATCTGTAACACAAATATTCATGATTGAAATCGTTCATATTTTTATCAATTGTGAGTGAACAACAACGCATACAGGAGACTAAAGTAGAGGCAATCGTAATCAATCCATCATAACATTAAGAAATATATTGTTGAACGCTTAATATATTCCATCTACTTTTGTAATTATCAATTTACTGGATATTACGCATCTGTTAGCACTTATTAGTTTGTACAAATTACAAGTGCGTATTTAAAACCTGAAGCAAGAGCCTTACAGTGGTCCATTATAAATATTTAAAAAGGTCTTACGCAATTTTATTCTGCGTCGTTATTTTTTGTTGTTGACTATTTTCTTTAAAAATTTAAGCAAATGGTTTTGCAAAAAATAAGGATTACTCCATCCATTAAAAAAACTAAGAAGATTATAACATTTTAAGAATTTGATAAAGCTTTGTTCTAAAGGGAGATACAAATGTATGGTATTTTAAACATTCATTTTTTTACTGTTTTGAAGCATGTGCATAATTCCCCTTCAATATGTGATCTATATATATTTTTTTAAATAATAGGTCTAAAGAGTATTAAATGCATTAATTGTGAGATTATTTCTATCATCATTCTATCATTAATGACCCCATCGGGAGACATATTTTTTTTCCATTTTAACTAATGATGGTAACATCCTTTCTCATGTTAACTTAGTCTAAAACTTGCACTTATTTTGTACACTTGAAACACTCTTATACAGGATTCGAAGCAATTTGAAATCTATAGTCTTGTCAATAAGTTGATCCATGGTAATTTAACAGTCCTTAGCTTTAGCAATACATCATCTTACTCTACTTGTCGAGTAGAAGAAAGATAGTCGAAAATTGAGTTGATGTGAATTCAATTTTTTCTCTCATTAACAGAGTTGATAACATTTGCTATATATCATAAGAATAAACACCAAAAAAGTACGATAGCCTGATATTTAATTATTTTTGTTACAGCAGTTTTAAAACACCCACGGGTTTCTTTTGATTTGAACGTCTATTTCAAATACAAAGATCATATAGGAAAAGTAGCGTAATCTCGTTTGATATTATTATATTCCTTAGCTTAATTAATTGGTCGCCGGGCGGGGGGAGGGGGGGGTAGGTTTGTCCGTTTTATGCACGTGTGCTTGTGTGTTTTTGACCTGGTTGCGCATTGCAGTGTGTTGTGTGTTTTTTTTTTGTTTTTTTTTTTTCGGCTGCTTGGTGCATGGCCGCGGGAGCTATATATTATATCCATTTTATAAACAAATTGTACGTTGAAAATCTGTCCATTTCATACACATGTACTTGTGTATTTTTTAACAAATCGTACGTGGAGTAGGCAGGCCTATTGTATATTTATTTTGTGGTCATGTACTTGATCGCCGGAACATAGATCTGTCCATTTGATGCACATGTACTTGTGTATTTTTAGTATTTTTAGACGAATTGTATATTGAGATATTATGTATTTTCGTTTTTTTTTTTTTTTTTTTTCAATGTATTGCCCCATGGGCTGAATGTGAGACAGGACCATGACCTTGTGTATTGGGCCTAATTTTGACCCATGTAAAATAAAGAGTTTATTATTAGTATTTATTATTAGACTTCAGTGCACTAGTAAATATGTAAAAAACGTTACAAAACAATGAAAATAAAATGGAGTTTTACGTCCTACTCTTCTGCACCTTATGGGCTAATGAAGACAGACAATGCCACGCAGATAGAAATGTAACTGATCTTTAACTTGCACATCCATAAGCACACGGAGCCTCGGTTTATAGTCCTATGCGAACGCTTTTTCCATTGGCTAAAAAGTCAAAAAGATCATCTCGAGGATTATCCGGGATTGAACCCTGGACCCTCAGATTAGAGAGCAAGCGTGTAACTCGCCGGGGCACCGCTACCCGGTCTCAAATCAAAGCAAGAATTGTAGCTTGATGATTTGTATGGGGAAGAGATACGTTTATTGTAGGTATGTTACAAAATAGAAAGCACGTGGTTGAAGAATGCAGACATGAAACGCCAAAGCTCAATTCCAGCCACGGTATACCAGACCTCAACTATTTAGACCTTATCTCGTCTTTGAGGAGGGTGATCACATTTATAAAGTCATTTATTTTCCAAGAATGTCGATTCTTCTATGAATGCAAATTACTTAGGTCGACACAATAAAACATCTTTTTATTTGATTTTGGACATGTTTTTCAGACATTTTGGTTGAATATTGAATACGAATTCGATAAAACCCAGACACGGCTCTTCCGCAACGTAGATATCTTTTATGTGAGAGTAGAAAGTTTTTATTGGTCTTTATTGGTCAAACGCTAGTAGATGAGTCAATGTTTTGTGGATTTGAAGTAAAATACCCAAGTAACTCAGAATAAAGTTTGGAGATTACTCGATAAAGATTTTGTCAAATTAATTTAAGTAATCAGTAATAAGGATATATGCGAAGATAAAATTGCTCATTTTCTTTGACCTATGTGTATGTGATGAAGTGCGTGTACGGGGGCCCGGCGAGGAAAGAATTGTCCACATCACAAGTGTGTGATTGCGTTTATGATATTGTATCATTATTAATATCAGAAAGTCAATCAGTATACTATCAAAATTCTATCTACATTCCAAAAGAATCGTATTCCTAATAACTAGCACCTAACATCCTTACAGCGTTAACCTGTAAACAGAATATTTAGCACCTCATTACCAACATAAAGATAACAAATCAGTGTACATTCTATTTGAGTGGTGACCTGGAAATGATCACAATCAGTAGCAAATGTTGTAGTCGACTGTAGAAATAAAGCGACAACACAAGAGCAATGGTAGCATCTTAATCTTTGACCAAAAATATTAAATATTGACTAAGATATTCTTCCTGTATTAAATTTAAAATAGCGCATCCATTTTCAGAAATACAATCTCCAATTCCACCGAAAAGCATCGTAATCTACCGTGATTCCCAAACCCATACACATGCACATTGTTTATGAATTGCAGTTAAAGTTGGTGTAAGACTATCAGAGAGAAAAGCAAGTCTATGGAACTACACTAAAGCCATAATAATGGAATAGTGGATTATTTTCGAGTAAATGAGAGGGATGTTAAATATATAAATATATGATATAAGAAATACAAGAAAAGTCGAAGCCGATACTTACAAGAATATCAGATTTTTGTTTAAAGAGAGATTAACACGATTAATGGAACGTAGAAATGAAATGATTAACTTACTTGTTAGATTAACATTCCTATAGATCACGATCTGAGAAGTGGTATTAAAATCAACACTTTTCTTCATGTTACGCATTAAACAAACAACACGACACACAAAAATTTTAGAAATTTAACCGAAAAGTTTTCTGTCTTTTCAAATATATAAGGTTTGTCACCATTATTATTCATTAGAAAGGAGTACTCCTTACCATGCTTAGCCACTCAATCAATCTTATCTGAACAAAATCTTTCACCCTAACCCCGCTTAAGAACTCGATGTAAAGGCGTCAATATAGCGACTAATAAAGATACTAGTGATTGATGTTGGTAAGAATTAATTATTCGAACTTATCCGTTTGAATAAAACACAGTATTGGAGATCTGACGTTTTCTGCTCGATTTCAATTTAGTTGGATTTGTCAACTAGCTGTATACAGGAGCTGTATTCTCTGAAACATATGATGAGTTTCGTTGGTTGATTGGACACTGAACTTCAACTCCAGTTTTTATGATCGGATCAGATTAATGTATTTATGATTTTTTTTTTCTTTTTTGATAAGTTTTTCAGACCCCCTGATAATAACGTAACTATATACTTTGGATTGAAAGATATGTACAGCTGCCAAAATGGACAAAAACATAACCCGATACTATAGGAACCAGCTGCTACCCAATCTGGTATTAACCTCACCTAATCAGATTGTCCATCTGTGAACCACTAACGGAGGTTCATAAATATGTACAATACTCATTTCGAGCATAAAAGGTATATTTGAGGTAAGCCATTGTAGTGAAATCAAGACTGGATTATGAAAAATGAATGCGTTCTGAATTTACTTCATTTTTTTAGCACAAGCAGACTTAATTTTCTTACTTAGTTGATATATTTATGGGGAATTTAAGAATTAAATTATTGTAAGAATGACAAAACAAAACTATGACAACAGCATGGAATTGGTCGTTCGGCTAAAACACTGGACAGTTATCAGGCTTTATTGGCATAAAGTCTAAACGATGGCAAGAGAATAAATCTTTTTTTATTTGTCTTTTAGTTAGAACGTAATAATTGAAATGCAAAAAAAATAAGCCATACATATATCATAATACAAAAATATTCACTTACCTTTATATACTTCATGAAAATTTCCACGAGAGCCTAGAAATTCATTTCTAATGCTGATTAACTCCCTCGAGGACATTGAGTAAAATATTGCTTTGAGTTCTGTTACTTCAGCATATTTTGTGTCGAAACACATACATTAAAGATCCTATTGAGTGGTTGTTTTTTCATTAGAATGAAAGAGTATACTTTGACTAAGAAATGATACTTAGGTTATTCACTTATTCACAAGAACACTTATTCTGTCTGGCTTCTTGTAAATTATACTTATAAGTTAAGAGGATGAAATCAAATACATGTATTTCATAACCTTAAAGTTTAGATAAATGTAAGTACGCCCACTCATAATATATTGCTTCATGAAGACGGAGATTTTCAAGGATGACCCTCCATGTATTGAAGCTCTAGTACGACACTCAAACTTATTATATATATTTACTATTTAAATTGTATAAAAGAAACAACTGTTCTATTAGGCATAGAAAAAGTAGTTCTATGCCCAATTTTCCTATGACAGATAATGGAACGAAGAAGAATAAGGACTTTTTTGACAAATTTATAAACTTAAGGCTTTAATTGTTCACCATTTATATTTTATATCTGGATTCTGGCATCGAACAAGTAGAATGTGTACAAGAACTCCATATTATGTGGAAACTAGTATTTAGATGTATGAATTGTTGTGGAATCTGGGGACTTGGCAGCACTTGGGCTTACAAATCGATATGAATCTAATTGCACGATGTGTTGAAGTAAACTTAGAGGACTGAACCCTTTTGAATTTATTATTTGGACCCGATCAATATTATATTCTTTATTATTTCATTCACAGTCATTCGGGCATTATGTACATAATTAGTTATTACGTACTTGCCGGGATGTTTAACTGCAACAAGTGTTCTTCTACCTCCATTCAATTCATTAATTGAGACGTTCTGAATTTCTCCAGTAGCTTCTTCTGATTTACTTTAACTATTGAAATCTCTAATTTCTATTTATAGAATCTATAATGGTTTTCAGAAAGTAATTACTCCTGAGAGGTTTTCACCTTCGCTTCATCAGTAATGTAATTGTTCTTCAATGGACTGGTATTTGTTCAAAAAGTCAAGGTTAACATCATACGATTAATCAATTAGAATAGAAGACACTGGACGTACAAACAAGGTGCAGACTTAATGAGGGAGTAACCCAACCGTGGCTTAATTCAGAATGCGACAGCATTGCAGAGGCGTCATAGAAGCAACAGAACTGGACTGGACAATGAAACAAGAGCTCGATTCATCATAACTTAGACTTTGAAGAGATTTTATTCTGAAATCATGCAGGAAGTCCATTCCAAACTAATTGAGAAGGGAAAATTTGGTTTACACAAATGAGAAACTTACTACAAACATTCAATGTTTATCGTGAGAAATTGAAAATGATACTTAAAATAAATTTATCAAAATAAAAAGTATCATATTTAAGGACTCTTTAAAAAAGGTTCTTTGACAAATATAGTATCGTGCTCGCGTAATCGTCACCCACTGTGGTTCGAAACAATAACCAACAACGCTACATTTATTTTTACAACCAAATAATGTAATTATAGATCGCGACAATTCTAAAACTCTGTCTGTCGTGAAAATTTTAATATCATTTTATTCGAATCAGTTGTTTGTTAATTAAATTTATAAAATTGGATTATAAAAATCAATAACACAAGCAGAACGATGGCTTAGTCTTCCACACACAATTCTTTCTTAAGAGATCGTCATTTATCGGATTTCGGCTGTGTTTCTATATACGCGTAGTTGTACTGTCTGTTTTTGGATGAACGTTTTTTTAAATATGGCCATTGACTTAACAAGACTTAACAAAAATATGTCAGAATTTTAACATTGTTTCCTGCTTACGCAAGGCATAGATCGAGTGCGTTATTTATCGGATTTCGGCTTATTTTTCTAAATAGTTCGTACTCGCTGATTTTGGTTGAACGTTATTTTAAATATGGCCATTGACTTAACAAAAATATATCAGAATTTAACATTGTTTAACTGACCACTTAACTTGAAGTATAGATTGAGCAGTAACCTTTAGCATGGGAATCAAACTCATCTTCCAGGCGTGGATATACTATCTGATGGAGGAATTGTGTATCCCCCTCCACAAATTACAGTGATAATGTTGTGTTCAATATATCCTTAAACCTTTTAAAAGATGCCTCATTAAGATTGGGGAATCTCAACCGGAAATTGGATAGTAGAGATAAGATCTCCTCATCGACAGTTCCAATGTGTCTTGTCTAAATAGAATTAATTACAGGTCATTAAGGTAGAAATATTTCTTACATCAATTTGATGCAGCTCAAATAGCTCAATTATTACTTACTGAGATATTGTAAAGACGTTAGATGTGAAATGAAATTACATATATACGCAAGGAAACGAAGCTGTTTGACTTATGTACTTGAAGGATTGTTCCACTAAAAATGCAAGGAATTAGAAGATTTTATATCCTTCTCTGTCTATCTACTCATGAACTAAAATCTCGTGTCGTTTTCAAACACCTAAATTCTTTTACTCGGTTTCTAATTGGACTTGTAACTGAACAAATTACACACAACTCCCTCCCTCCTCGAAGTGCACTTCGTTTGATAAAATTCCGTCTCATATTTAGAACAAAAGTTTATTTAAATTAATCGTATGAAAACAATATTGATAGATTAACAAACAGAATAAATGTATAGATGAGAACAAAAAAAGGCAAACTCAAGTCGAAATTGCTAATGGAAAAAAGAAGCAATAAGGGAGACAAATAGTAAAGAAGTTGTGAAAATAATTGCTGATGCTCCACAAGCTGTTGGTCGTAAGAATGTTCTCAATTCTACATATTTATCAATAGTTCCGGCGTCTAAACAGGCTTTTACATCAATATCCTCTGTAACACACTCTCTTGCAATCCTCTCAACTCTGTAAAATAATCAAAAATTTTGAACAACTATGTTGTTAATGAAATGAAATGAATGGAGTTTTACTCCCTACTCTTCCACACCTATTGGTCTACTGAAGATATAAGCGAGCAATGGTAACACCGGATACCACTTTTCATTATGAAAAATCTTCTTCAATTCGTTTGTTTCGAAAAATACTTCCATTTACATTGCAACTTCTTTTGCACCCACAATATAATTTATGTTATTTTACTGAGTCAAGGGCAAAAACCTAAAAGATTCATTGAAAAATCAACAAATTCATACTTGACCAACGTCTTGAACGCCAAGTTGAATCAAAATCCATTGACAATTGTAGGTTCTATTTGACGTAATTTTACTTAATCAAGGGCAATAACTATAAAACTGTTGAAAATCATCATATTCATAATTGAATTATGTTTTATCAACCCCAATTCTAACACCGAGTTTCATTAAAATCCATTGAAAATTATATCTTCTAGAAAGGCAGTAAAGGCAGGGGCAATTACTCAAAAACAGTTTATCGAAGAATGGTCAAAATCGAACTTGACTGCCGCCGTCTTATAAATTCCAAAGTTCACTCCAAGTTTCATTAAATCCGTTGAAAATTGTAGCTTCTAGGGTATTTACAACAAAATTAAATGTTACTTTGATAATCCATGATAGCTGAACGCAACTTCAATTTGCAATTAGATTGGTGGAAAATGAATAAAACAGCATTAACACGCATAATTTTAATATAAAAATTGTTAATACATTTACTTCCTTACCCGCAATTATACTCCTTGTGTTTAGAGAACAGCAAAGCTCTACTAGTTACTGGTGTATCGTAACCTGCTCTTGCCATTCTGTTGGCAGTACAATCCATTACAGAATCACCGATACAATTCAAAATATGGTCTGCGGCTACAAATAGAAATGTTATGAATCATTTTCTCTTAGATAATTTTTCATGTCGCAACATATTTAAGGATTAAAGCGGTAGTATTGGCGATATATGGGGAGCCATTTTATATGTTCAAGAATAGTTTATGTGGAGCAAAAGTCACAAGCTTAGAATGTCGCGTTATGTCAGCTATCTTTTAAATGTCAGTGTGTTTCTAAGCGGCAGTTGCGTTCACATACGGCCTTGAAATTGCCATCCCAATCAGATGTGGTAGTATCATACGAAGCGACAAAGTTCAAGGATTGGTGCCAGAAAAGATTTATTCCGAATCGAAACCATGATTTTTCCCTTTCGAGTATAAATCCTTCTCTGCCACTTTTGCATATATCCTCTGCCGTTACATCCGTCTTGAGCTTGGTGATTAGACGGTAATCCTCGAGTATTAAAACGGAACCAGACTTACTAAGAAACGACATGGACAACAGTAACCAGAGCCTCAGGTCAACTGATCCAGCGTCGAAGAAAGCAAGACAGCCGAAGTCTTGTCAAAGTCTTGAAAACTTTTCTGACATGTCTGCTTTCCGAACCATTTATATTTCATTACGCACCGTTCAGGTTTACGTATCTTGCCATGACGAAACCTGATAAAGACATTTAACTCATACGACTAACATAGAACTTACTCGCTTCATTACTACATAAATAATCGATAGCTTCTCCATACTTCTCACCAGTTGGTATCAAAGTTTTAAAATCATTGTCTGCACAATGTCGATATGAATTGGCAATACAAACTGCTGCAGCTCTGTATAATGCTTTATTTGCCTGCCTAAAATAATTAAGATTATTATTAAGTAAGAAACGAAAGAAAAAAATATATTTTACAACGATAAAAACTTAGGTTCAAAAGTCCGCCGTGACAGGGATCCTTTCTACCACCTGGTCCTTGACCAAACCTCTTGGCATTGATCTTTCCCGGATTATCTGTACACATTTACAGCTGGATGGACTGGAATTATGAGTGAAGATGACTTATTCAAGGTCATCGGTCTTTCACGTATCAGAAATCACGTCCGGTATTTTCAACGAATCCAAATGATGTCATGACGTTAAGAACCAACTCTCTAACCGCTGTACTAGGCAAAGAATAAATAAAATTAATTGCGGGTATTAGTAGCTTTAAAGGGTCGTTAACTACGATGGCTGGTATTCACCATCAAATTTACAATATGCAATTTTTCTAATATGGTAGTGATTCTTACTGTTATATTTTAAACTTGACTTTTCACCGGGTTGAAAATACTTTCCACCGAGGTGAAAAGTCCTGAATTAATTATTTAATTTTTCGACTTTTTACCGAGGTGAAAATATTTCCATCTGGGTGAAAAGTCCTGAATTAAACATTTAATTTTTCGACTATTCATCGGGGTCAAAATAATTTTACCTGGGTGAAAAATTTTGAATTAAACATTTCCACCTGTTTTTTCACACCGGTGAAAAGTCGAAAAATAAATGATTAATTCAGGACTTTTCATCCAAGTGGAAAGTATTTTCACCCCACTGAAAAGTCAAAATTAAAATAAAAAGTAAAAATCACTACCAAATTGTATAGTGTAAATTTGATGGCGTATACCAGCCACCGTAGTTAAGATACTTTTTGAAGTGTTTTACTTTGTATCTATATTTGGAACACTACTTTTTTAACAATATCAATACTTACTTGCAAGCTAGTTTTATAGCTGCTCTGTTTGAGAAAAGATTACTTAATGAATTGTAAGAAATTCCAGACGGGTAATCACCTGTGGGTAAAGCTTTAGCTCCGGTTTGACAGTCGGTGGTATTGGTACCTATTGAACCACAAGAACCAAGAAACTGTCCATTTACACTGTAGCCTAATAAACATGTAGAAGGATTTAAAAAAATGTAAACTGATATTAAAGTTAATGAAAGTAAATGATCGAGTATATTACATTCTTGCAAAATATTTACTTCGCATATACAATACACAAATGTACATCTTTTACTGATTGTGCGCAGAAAAGGTGAACGCAAATCTTCAAAGAACGGATAAAATCCTTTTGGAGCCATTCATTGACACCTTAATGAAAAATGTCATTTAAAATAAATTATAACAAAAACATATATACTAAGCAATTAAATACAAAATTTATCAAATATCAGCAAATTTGTGCAAATTGTTTTTATTTATTTTAAGTTCTTTAAGAATATTGCATCTATTTTCCAATGTAACTTAAAGGAAAATTCGTTTATCCAATATGCTAGAGTTTAATAACCATTTCATACTGTAAAAGTATGAATTATGAAATAATTATACTATAAGCGATTATCTATAAGCGAAAAAAATCATACCTAAATAGGCAATAGTTATTAAAACTTTTATAAACATCTTGTCTAATATAACTGTAAATCCCACTTTCTTGATACCAACGCCGGACAGTGACTGAAGGTGGTAAGGAAAATCAAGTGAATTTTTAGTCCTGTGTTGGCAAGACGCAACCAAATATCAACATTTTAGTGTGTTTATCACCAATAACAACGGACACGAAAATGAGTGATATAAGTGATATTTATTCTTTTAATAAAAATGCCTATTATTGATATCAGAAAAATACTCCTTAACGCCTTTCTAACAAGTAAACCAAATATGATCTATATTGATAGATTGACAACAGAAAAACCTTTGATGGTGACTATCTACCATGACTGAAATCTATTCATGCCATCTCGAACTATGAATGGCATAGGTCATGTTTGTGTGAGAGAAAAACGTGTATATTCACTATATTTACAATATTTACTGTTTTCCCGTAAATTGAAATATCTCTCGATAGACAATATTTTTACCTAAAAGGACACTTGATTTTAATCAAGGAATATGCAAAATTCCTGTATTTTTATGCACTCATAAATTTGATAGACAGCCGATTAGCTGCTCGTGCGACGAAAGTGAGTTAATGACTTTTAGTACATACCTGGTTAGCGTTCCCGTACTGATGTGTTTATACGTGGAAGGCATAACCTATAAAATTAAGCTTAGAATGATCAACAAGACGTAACATTTTAAAGCTTTAAGAATAATGGGAAAAAATGTATGTCGACAGTATTAATTGCGATAAAATGCCCTATGTACAGTATCAAATTGATATATAGAAATTAAACTGAATTGTCTTTTTATAATTAGTAAAGTAATATAGCATCATATCTGGGTCATCCAGTAACAATTGACATGAAAAAAAACTTCGAAATTTGAGAAATCCGACAGTGTTTGACGGTCCTAGTGGATGGCGGTTTACGTGTAATACTGTAAATAAAACAAGGGATGCAACTCCTGCCTATTTGTCGAAAGTTTATTTAAGAATATTTTATAAGGTATAAAATGTATATATGTATTTTGTATTTTCCAGATCTCTAAAATAAATTGCTACTGCTGCACTGAGATTCTACTTCAATGTATGGTTTTCCCCTTTTCTTGGAATCAAGAGACTGTGGGATTCCTTTTATACAGTGAAAGCAGTCTGAATTATCTCTGAAGAACTTTTCCAAATCAACTTTATGAAAATTGTGAAGATTAGAGCAGGATCAGTCAGAAAGGGTGCGAAGACGTTGAAGGCCAACAAGGTAACAAATGTTGACATTTTCCGATCATTTGGGGTTTTTATTATGGATTTAGGTAAGAAAATGCTTTTGTTCACAAATTTTTGCCAAAACTAAGTACTGACCAAACTTTCATTTGGCATAAATGATACAGACTGATAATTCCTTGTCAAATCACGAAATTCTGTAAAATTTTTCTAGAAAGTAAAAAATATTATCAACATCCGCTTGACTGCCAATGAACAAAAAAAAAACAATATTTTTAGAATACCAAAACTAAGTCAATAATCCCAAAAGGGCGGGAGAAATAAGTTTTGGAAAGGTAACACGTATACAATTTTTATAATAAAATGTTTTGATGGAAGGAGTCCAAATCTGAAAACATCTCTCTCTTGAAACATTACCATGTGTTGTTATGATTCTATTCTATAGACAAATTATTTCCCCGATTGTACAGGATACTTCATTTAGAAATTGGCATAAACGGTTAGTCTATGAACTTGGCTTGGCGGAATTAAGAAGTTTTATCTTCTTGCAGGTTATAATGCTCTCACAAGGGGGTAAAGGTTGTAATTTTGTACTAATGACGAAAGTACAGGCAAAAACACTTAAAACTGTAGATAATCTAAAGATAATTCTTCTTGGGATCTTTTGGATCACCAATTGTTAACGACTGTAACCCATGCATTCTGCATAGTATGTTATTATATTGACAAACACCCTACGGTGGGTCACATACGACATAATTCACCTTGTTTTAATTTTGAATAAAAAAATTTAATTTCACTTAGATGGAAATTATTTTTGAATCAAACTATAATTTCACCTTTTCACCTATATGAAAATTAGGTCATACTCAGGTAGTTTTTGATCAAAATATTTTTCAAATTGGTGAATATTAATTGATAATTCTTGTAGTTTTTAAATAAAACTTATTTTCTATCAAGGTGAATAATATTTTGTTACTGTAATTTGTGAATAAAAACTTCCTTTTTCTCTGAGGTAATGCCTTTTTTGAAAATGATTTTCACTTGGTGAAAAGGTGAAAATTAAATAAGACTTACCATCCAATTTTTAACTAGTTGAAAATAGATTTCACTAAAGTAAAAATTCATTTTTTTAAATAAAAACTACAATAATTATCACCTAATATACCTAGGTACCAATTAAAGATTTTATTTAAATAATACCGGACTTATCACCAAATTTTCAATTTTCACCAAGGTGGATAATAAAGTTTTTTTTTATTTAAAACTACATAAACTATAAACGAATTATCTCATAGTTTCTCCATATCTTTAATTCAAAATTAAGGTTTTTTACTTATTATAAAAAGTGAACGATGTCGTATGTGAACAACACACAGAAGTGCATCGGGTGACCCTGAACTGGTTTAGTAAATCTCAATTGAATAATGTTTTTTGATTTGTACCAAAGAGTTATAAGCTATAAGAATAGTTCGGGTTAAACGGGTCTACCGCCAATGAAATACATAAAGATTGGTTTTGACAACGCCAGGGACAACAATATCTTTTTCTATAGAATATTAGGCGTATTAATTCGTACTTTAAGGGAATGTGAAGAGGTAATCTAAATTCCTTAAATGTATCGACACTAGGACACTGATAGCAAGAATATACGCCATTCCAATTTTCAATCAAACTAATGTTTTTCCTGCAATTTCACTACACCTAAGTGTTTGATGACAAAATAAGCCTGTTTTATATAAGGCCCTTCTCGATTAACATTAACATTAAGTTTTAGTGGAATTGCAGAAACCATACTTCTGATTAAATGTTGCAATTAATATCTAAAGTAATTTTCAAAAACGTTTTTCTATCGGTATTTAGTCAAGGGAGTGAAAGATTATTTTGGGGTTATTTTAACGACCATGGCCTTACCAAAAGCTCTATTTATCTGTTGTCAATACAAACAACGTAAGTTGCCAGTAACAACAGGATGATAAAGACATGAATGCGTTCAGTCATGTTATTACATACTGGCTTAAAGCTGCGTTTCTACTGAGAAATAAGCCCCGTTTACATCAGGTCGTTATAAAGCATACTGTTCTTGGTCCGGACTAGGCCGCGATGAAATCACAAAGATGGCCACAGAATAATCAAAATGCATTGGAAAAAGTGTAGGTCGGTCGATGTAGACGCGCAGTAATTCGTTCTCGACACGCTTCGCGTTAACACTACAACAATTTATCGAGTCCATCCAACTGAGAACCGTTCTTCAGATGGGCCAGAATCGGAACCGTTCTAAGACCGCTCGACCGTTTACATTTCACAAAGTTCACCCATACCGTTCTGAGTGCGGATAAATTTTGTAGTGTAAACTGGGTTCTAGAAACAATTAGCAGTACACACAAGGACTAATTCTTGATATTTTCAATTCAAATTAAAGAAAAAAAAAGTTATTACATGACGAAATAACTTAATTGTTGATTAAATTGGGGAAGTTCACAACAATATCTCATCATATGACAAACCTTATTAATCATTAAGATTTTATGTTGAATTCTTAATTATAAGAAAGAACGATGTCGAAATTGCTCTTGATTGTGAAATCGACACATTAAGTTCGATAAGTATAGAGATTGAGCAATCAACCCCTCGTAAAACACTTATGATCTCATAGTTTTGGAAAAAAAATCACAATTGTTCCAAACTAATATTTTCTGCCATTCTGATGTGTTGGTGCTTTGAACCTAACTTACGTCTTTCCCAGAAAGAGCTCGGGTGGTTTGGATGCTCTCTCACGCTTATGACACTTGTCAGAGGAAATTTTGCAGTGCAGCTAAATTTCAGATCTTTTTAACCTGGACCCCTAAGCTTTAAAAACTTAAAAATTAGAAGACGTATATTCAATAGCTTTTAATTGAATTCTTGAACAATTCTTGGAAGATTTCCACGTAACAAAAAGGGCATGACAAACCCACCATATTCAACGATATGAATTAATCATTTCACGAGTGAATTCCGATGTCTTGACAACATTATTCATACCAATCTTAATATTAATGTTTCTCTTTCTATTCTATTTGTGACATTTCAATGTAATGTTTGATTTATTTCATTGAATTCATGGTTTTATACTTTTTTTCAGTTACATTTTTTTAAAGAGACATCCTGTCGTTGGACTCTTTTTGAAACGTGCTGTCCTATATGTTATGCAAAAAAATAAGATACAAAAATGAAGCAGCCATTTTTCCATAGATAACAATTTGGATTAGGAGGATCCTCCGAGGGCAAACTTCTTATTAATCTTTCCATCTCATGTAGCTGGGGCGTCTGGTATAGAGTTAAAAGAGTAAAGTCTTGTACATAAAAATGAAACGAATGGAGTTAAAGTACCTTACACGCCTTAATGGTCCATGAAAACGGGCAACGCAATGTAGTGTGCAATGAGCGAAATTTTGCCAAGACAGCGGTATTAGCCTACTCTTTTTGCTTTTTTTTTTTATTCAAACAATATTTTATTTCAAGTTGAAAAAGCATTGGAGAACAGGCAGATGCCTATATCACTCCTCTCCTCTCTTTTTGCTATCGGCGGATCTTTCACGTGCACAGGCTGTATCACAAAGGGCCTCGGCTTTTTGTCGCACCCGAACGTCCGGAGGCGTCAGTCTCTTCGAACTGCATCACTGACAATGGGAAACCGGACTAAATGGTTCGAAAAATTATCTCGATATTTGAAGGGATTGAACTGTGGACCATCAGGTTATTGATCAAGCGTCTACTTGTACAAAATATTAGAACTTTTGACTAGTTAGCTCTTACTATGTTTTAGACCATCCTCTCATATATGCTACGAGCGACATCTTGTGTAATGTTCGACCGATCTAGCTTCTGATGATAATTAACAATAAAAACGTTTTATAAAATTCTGAAAAAAATTTCCGGGTGATCCTGTACTAAGATGAAATTTCAAAATCAATTCACATCCTAATCCAGAAAGTATTTCTCCATCGACAAATTATGGATCTGATTTTAATTTTTATCTTCTTTTGTTTTATTCATTTTGAAGATATTTCCCAAGACGACTGTATATTGATATATTACTGGTGGTTATCAGTTTTTGTTATTTACGATGTTTAGTCAACCCCTTCACATTTTTATTTTAAAAAATGCACTGAAAAGGGTAAGAGTATTTTGTCACACATCATTAACTCTTTTATCTGGCTATTGCCAAACCCATGATGTTTTTTCTTGTTTATAGCAACATGTCAAACGCATTGAATTGTAACTGTGACTATATACAGGGTTAACGCCAATATGGCAACCAATCCGAACTAAATTTTATTAACTTTTGAAATGCGCTATAAGTAGTAGTGGAATACTCTCTCTCTATTCATTTAACTTTTAAAGCTATCTTATATATAGATTTTTAGAAAATAATATCCCCACTACTACTCAAAATATAAAAGCAATGCTGCAGGAATCAACCCGTTAAAAAATTGTGATTACTATGATCAGCTTGACTGAAACTCCAGCGGATACGTCGGATAAGCTGCTGAACTCTATAATACTCAAGATATATCCCACTTGGAAATTCTCAATATTTATCAAATACCAATATTGGCATTCCTGTCAATAAGGCTCTTAAAATTGTGTAGTTGTACAAAGTTGTCATTGGTCCGAATATAAGTTTTCTTCAGTCGTCAGTCCAGTCACTGACGCATGCCTTGAACCTCGAAAAAAAAATTCTTTTCGAGGAACACCTCACGTGTAAGTGCCTAGTTGTCAAGCAATTGTTAACACACAGCGTAAGACAAGCTGCCAAATAAGCTGCCGTTACGCCATGAGTGTTTTATGTGTAAGCTGAAAAACATTAAAACTCTGTGTATACAGGAGACAAAACAAGTGGATGTACGATGTTTACCAGAATATTGTATACAGGGCAACATTTTCTCAACACCCTTGTGTCAGCTTGTTGAAAAAAAAAATTAAATGCAATAATTTGGATACACATTTCCAAACATAGCCAAGTTCTAACAAATCAGAAATCAGCTTTTATGTTATTTTATCAACTGACTTGGATACCAGCCACCATGGACAGTAGATTGGGTACTATAGAAGAGCTGAGAAAGCTGTCAATGCTTATGGAATATCAAATCAAAAGACAATGATAAGCGCCATGTCGTTCTCTTAACTTGATCCACGGCCAAGTCCACAACCTCTATTCTTTCGTCATCCGCCACCATGACCCCCCCCCCCCCTATCCAATATTAGCACCCCACGACAAATCTTTTTCTTCTTGTGGGAGCCATTTTCCTTCAGAAAATATACCTTTCAGGGCATATCTAGCCACATGCATCTCAATTTGTGTCCAAAATTGTTTTCTCGTGTAAACAAGGACTAAATCTTGTATTTGGTGTATCCACTTATTTTGTTTCCCGATGTTTCCTTAAATGTTGCCAGTGTACACGGAGCTTTAAGGGACATTTGTGTCTATGTCGTATAGGTTGTTATTTGTACACTAATTTTGACGGTTGCTGTCTTACGTGTTTGCAACCTATGAGTAACGTGCTTTGAATCTAGGACGATCTATTTTCAATGTTAGTTGACGTATGTAAACTATTGGACGTGTCCTTGACGACAATATAACGTGTTTCCTTTGCTGTTTAAGTATAATGATGGATAAGGACCCAATATTTATAGTATCCCCCTTAGTATAGGTTAGGTGTCTGTAGGTAAGACGTTCGTTTTGTAAGCTCCATGGTCGTCCAGCCTTTGTTCAAGGCAACTTTGCTTCCAAGTGAATGAGACACACGTCGCAGATTTGGTGCATGCAGCGTGTTTTTCAGAAACTTCCAAAAACATTGTTCAATGCGTTTTAGATACCGACGTATTCGTTAAACACTAACCAGCTCTCCACCTTGTGATAACCAATGGGGAAACTGGCATATCATCGTTGTTACTGTGTTTGAAACTTTGTATTCTTATTAATATCGCATGTAGGCCTATGTCGGTTTGCTTAAAACTATATATATATAAATGTTCATATCTTGGAATAATACACTTTGCTCGACAATATCACGTTTATATAATCACGTTTATGTAATGTTTGCAATTTAAATGTTATTGAGGATGAATTCCACTTTTTGTTAATATGTCCTTTTTACAGCAATCTTAGATCACGTTACCTACCTAAATATTATTATACTTACCCTTCACTAAATAAATTTACAGCTATTTTATCGTCAAACTCAAATTTATTATTAAATTCATTAGCTAAATTTATTTTTTCTGCATTTAAAAAACGCAATAAGCATATGCTGGTCTTCCAAAATTGATGAATTTTATTTTGTTTATATATCTATATATTCGGAAAAACAATATATACTAATACCAACATGACGTGCAAACGTGTAAATTTGATACTGCATTGAATGCAGCGGCTGCAGAGAAAAATATATTGGACAGACCGGTAATAGTGTAGTTGAAAGAACACGAATTCACCGACAACATATCAGACAGCCGCAATATAGGAAAATCCCACTAAGTGAAAATATAGATCATTGTGGTAAAGGACTCTTCAAAATTTTCCCTTTCTATAAAGTTGATATAGAATGTGATATTAAAAGATCCATAAAGGAAAAATACTTCATAAGCAAGTTCCAGTCCAAGTTAAATGCTCAGTGATTTTCTTTAAATAGTTAAAACTTGCTCTTTTTATTTTTCTATAGAACGTTTTCTCTCCCCTTTATTTGTAACGTTACGTACATATTAAATTACGTTACGTCTCATAGTTAGGATATTTCGCCATTCACCTGAAGATTGTTGTAAAACATGAAAGTACTTGTGAAACATTAAATAATGTATGCAGTATCCGGCACTATTGGACTTTTTTATTGATTGATATATGTTTCTATACTCAAGACTTTTGACAGTTCGATATATATATATATTTATGCTTGTGAGCTACAAGGTATTTGCCTTAATGCTCAGTAATAAACTGTATTGTATTGTAATAAACCATCTTTTTCATTTACTTCCGCTACAAATAACACATTAATTCTAAATACTAATTTATTACAAATTCAGGACAATTCTTAAAAGTATCACAAATAAAAATAAAGCATCATAAAAAGGTTATCAATTAGCGTAAACATAGACGGAATAATATATTTGAAATATCTTAATGGAAAATAGAAGCAATAAGGGAGACTAATAGTAAAGAAGTTGTGAAAATAATGGCTGATGCTCCACAAGCTGATGGTCGTAACATATTTCTGAATTGTACATATTTATTATAAATTTCAGTGCCTAAACAGGCTTGTACATCAATATCATCTCGTACACATTCATCTTCAATCTGAGCAATACTGTAAAACAAAGATAACATTTCAATCTAAATCTTTATAGCTCTACCGTTCTACGTCATTTTACCCTATTATAATGGCCACATATCACCGCAGATGGGATGACAAAAAGCCATAAATTGCAACATCATTACTGATCGATCGCCTTATGTATGTAACAATTTGGTTTTCTTGTGAATTTATGCGATATAATAATATGTTGCAGAATAACTTCATAGAATTCAAATTAGCTACCAAAATACCTAAACATGTTTTCTATCACTATCTATATATAGTAGTAATATATATAGTTTTTCTCATGTGGTTTAATCCGTCTTTATTAGTCCATTAGGTGCAGAAGAGTAGGATGTAAAAGTCCATTCATTTCATGTGGTTCAATGGGTTTTCTGTTTAGTTTGGACTAATTTGCTTAAGGGAAATAACAACTTTTAATCACGAGAGCACGGACATAGATCAAGAAGAAAATAGGTTTGTGAAGATTTAGATTTCAACTTCAATATTTCGTATTGTATGTAATTTAACGAGATTTACGAGTCTAAGGAACGTTTCCAGGTAAAGGCAGATGAAATAAAATAAGATGATCAATCTCTTACTCAACAATTCTACACCAAAATTGCTATTACAGTGATGAAAAATAAGCCTTTTACTAGCCATCCGGGAATTTTTGATAAAAATCTTACCCACAATAATACTCCTTGTGTTTAGAGAATGGTAGTGATCTTGATAATAAATATGACGAGTAACTTCCTCTTGCTAACTTGTTTTGAGTACAGTCTAAGTAGGAATCACTCATACAATTTAAAATATGGACGGCATCTGAAAATAGAATGAAAAGTAAGTAGCACTATTGACAGATTTTGTTAAAACAATATTGAAATACCCGTATTGCATTAACTGTCTTAATCAAATTATCAATTTTATTACAAATTAATATTAGCAATTACACACAGTGCTCTATTGAAAAAAAAGAATACGACGTTTATTTTTCAATGAAAGGCATAGGAGTAAGTAGAAATCTGTGCCTTAGTTGATACTCTAAAAGCTAAGCAATTGCTACGAATAATTTTCACTTGATATCATTTTCTCAAACGACCAACGTTGAAAGATGCCACTTACCATTTTCATGTTCACATACATATTCAATAGCTTTATCATACTGATCACCAGTTGGTATCAATGTTTTAAAATCATTATCTCCACAATGTCGATAAGAATCAGCAATACATTTAGCAGCAGCTCTGTATTTTACTTCGTTACTACGAGAGCAAAATAATGTTTATTGGATTATTTGAAAAATAGTGAAATTTCTGAGTTGCAGCATTGGATACTGACAGTAATCGGGTTCGAGGAGAGCCTGGTTTGGATAGAGACTGTTGGTTGGAGAAGGTGATTTATGTATAAGCAAAAGGGGGAAAAGTAATTTTCATGTTCACACGAACGATAAACTTTTGGTTGGTAGTAACCATATTTGAAATTGTGGAAAATCCGCAAATTAAGATTAGACAAATAATGAAGGTGGTAGAGTGATATCGAATATAATGTGACAGAGGTATATCGAAAAGAATGTGACAGAGCATGGAATATAATCTGACAGAGTGAGAATGAATATAATGTGAGAGAGTGAGATGGAATATAATGCGACAGAGTGAGATCAAATATAATGTCACAGAGTGAGATGGAATATAATATGACAGAGTGAGATGGAATATAATGTGACAAAGTGAGATCGAATATAATGTGACAGAGTGAGATGGAATATAATATGACAGATTGAGATGGAATATAATGTGACAGTGTGAGATGGAATATAATGTGACAGAGTGAGATGGAATATAATGTGACAGAGTGAGATGGAATATAATGTGACAGAGTGAGATGGACTATAATGTGACAGAGTGAGAGTGAATATAATGTGACAGAGTGAGATCCAATTTAATGTGATAGTAAAGTAAGGCTGTCTTCAACTAATGACAAATAACAATTATAATATAATAACAAAACACTTTAATAATTACTTGCAAGCCTTTTGTATAGCTTCTTCAGTTTTGAAAAAATCCTTCACATCACCAATATCTATTTTTCCAGCTGGTGGGTAATCAGTTGTTGGTAAAGGGTTGTTACCAAGACAATTAGTTGTATTTGCAATTAGAGAGGAGCAGGTACCAATAACTTGACCATGTACTCGGTAGCCTAGTTAATAGAAAATTCATAAAAAATAAATATTTTTGACTGTTTCAGGACTTGTGTCATGTGCATTGTACATCCTGTCTTCATTGGCACCATTTACCACTGATGTTTTACAACGAGAAAAGGGATTTAATAATAATTGGTCGATTTTAAATTGCCATTTTGGACGAAACATGATTAAGTTAAAAAGAAAATTCAATTCTACATGCATTTAAAAATAAAGCTGGTGTTGGAAATCAGAACGGGAAGAGTCGG
The DNA here is from genome assembly GCA_030562195.1 of Nipponacmea schrenckii. Lineage (NCBI taxonomy): Eukaryota > Metazoa > Mollusca > Gastropoda > Lottiidae > Nipponacmea > Nipponacmea schrenckii. The sequence continues at coordinate 29,843,833 of JAUJPP010000007.1, forward strand.
CAGTGTGCAACCTGATTTAGGGTGATATTTATAACTAATACTATAATCTTTTGATTATTGCTCTCAGTTTAATGGGCAAAAGAAACCATGTTATCAAATCACTATGAAAGTAAATGGCTTTTTTATTGATATTTTTTATTTTAGTCATTGTGCTAGAATTATAGAACTTACAAGGCGTTTGATGGGAAAAGAAAATGCAAATAGGCAGTAATCTTAGTATACATAATTTGATCCCCTGTATATAAGAAAACAATCTTACCTAACAAGGCCACAAACAAGACGAATTTATACATCATTATTCTATGTCCGAAAAATCTAATTTGCTATCGGTTGCGTTCTTGTTTATAACTTCAGTTACTGCCCAACAATCCTTTATAGCCTGCCTAATGGCGTTGTTAGGTAACAATTGAATAATAATTCAAAATTCATAAACCAATCATATTGCACATTTGCACATGAGTGAATTTTGTGTTTTTGTTCTCAACACCTAGCTACCGCTTGGTGTAGACACGCAAGGACCTACCATTAACCTAATTTTTACTTGATTATTCTCAAACTTAAATTGAGAGATATGAAAATGTTCACCTATCTCCTTCAAGTCTTGAATAAAATATTCATGGAATTGTCATGCTTGACGTTTTATGTTCATGGCAAACTAAAATTTATCTGTAAATAACAGATACTAATCTATTCGAGTAATTATTTTTTTTTTTTTTTTAATTTCAGATCAGATCAGAAGAAAAATACCCAGTAGATCCTTATCCCAATTTCTATCTATCATGTTAAGTGTTCAAGATTTGTTATAAAAAAAGTTATATCCCAATTTCTCAATAAAGTATTTGTTCAAGCCTAGACCTGTACATCTGGGAGAAACGATCCCTCTCCTTCCGAAATTAGCATATTACTATAAACTCAAATACTGTCTTATTTATGCAAGTTAGCATATTACTTTTAACTCAAATACTGTCTTATTTATGCAAATTGAGGTCTTTTATCATAAAATATTTTGTAATTGGCCATGAAGAAAATATTGAGTAAAACTCAATCAGTAAGCAAGATGCTATTATTACCATGTCAGTATCTGAAGCGATGTACAGTATCATGGTATGTGATAAATGATATATTGCAACTACCCTTCTTCAGTGATGTTTAAGCTCGATATAAAATGTTGAATGATAAATATATCGAAAGTAAAGTAAATCTTACATGTTAGGTGTCCAAGATTTGTCTCATTTATTATATAATAAGTAAAATCTGTAGAATTGCGTGGCTATTAAACGTCATTTAATTAGAGACCTGTTGTAATCACGACTTTGTCGAAAGCAAGACGGTAAGAAATACATTTTGTATGCATTATTACTTACGCTAGAAATACTATGAGCCCAAATTGGTATCAAGTTATGTATTCCTCAAATTAAAAGTTTCTCTTGAATTATCGTTATTTTATTTTTATTAGAAGTGTGACTGACCTTTTTACAAGCAAGAATTCGAACGCCCACATGATATTATTGGTTATAACAAGTAGTAACGAGTTTACCGATCTGAATATTATGATAAAAACACGTAAGCGCCAAAACATTCAAAGGAATAAAGTCAAACCATAGTGCAATTGTACATTATGTGAAGAAATAACAAGACAAAAATTCAAAAAGACATTTTAAGGGTATTGATATCATTTATGCAACGAATTGTATCCCTCTATACAAAAAGAAAAAATAGTTCCTGTTCTGAATGAATGAATTGAATATCATTAGAATGAATAGTCATACAATTATCTGAATATGCTTGGGCGTGGATGTATTTAGTTTTTCTTCCTTTACTCTCTAGATCTTAAATGTCTTTAACCCTATCTCCTGGTTTATCCTTTACATAAAACCAGTTATTAAAAAAGGTTTATTAAGTCAAAATATTCTATATAAAGATATGGACCCACTAAAACACCCGGAAAAATAGTATTCAGTATAAAAGCATATTTTCAATCATGGTACATTGGGCTAGAATACACTTTCTGCGGAGATAAATGTACATTTAACTTTCATAAAAATCTATCAAGAATTCTAGCTTCTAATAAGGTAATAACTCATTAATATTATTCAGTATTTTTGATTTTCAATAAGGTTCATTCTTGGTTGCTCATATACAATTTCAGCAAGCTTCTTCAAAACCAGTAAATTATTGTACCTTGTAGAGTGTTTACGAGCCAAAATTCGAACAAGTTTTAATAATTCAGTTAAAATATATTTCGATATTTTTAATTTTCAATAGGGCTTATCCTTAGCTGATATCAAACCATTTCAGAGAGTTCTTCTAAATTGAAAACGTTTTTAAAAATCATGGGCAATAACTGATACTAAATATTTTTCAATTTATCTGATTTTAAATAGCGTTCATCTTTAAGTTTTCGCACACTCCCACACTCTCACATCAAAATCCATCAAGAATTGCACATTTTAGAGTGTTGTGATTTTAAGTTACTAAAATAATAGATAAGAGACTAAATGAGGAACTAGAAAGTTTGGATCAAAAAATTAAAATTAATATCGACGATAAGGTGCATAAAGAAATAGTCAAAATTCGATCAGACATTGACAATAAGTTTAAAACAATCAGTGAACAATCATCAGATTTGTTAAACCCAACACACAATAATAGACTGTTAAAAGTAGTCGTGAAAAACTTGGACGAAAGTGTTCACGAAACTCAACCAGGTTACTTATTGAAAAGTGTTCAGGACCTTGTTACAGACGGACTTAAACTAGATATCAAAGTGAACTATGCTGAACGATTGCAAAGCAAATCAATAACAGATAATCAAGATCCTTCTGTTAAAAAAAGACCAAGGTTAGTTGTACTGAGCCTCGATAATGTTGACCAAAAATATAAACTTTTAAGTAAGAAGAGATCGCTTCAACACTCACCCAAATATAGTCGTGTCTATATAGAAACTATGAAATCGCCAGAGGAACTTAAAGAGGCGAACAATTTAAGAACAGTTATTAAGCATCTTGGAAGTGATAAAAAGTTTGTTTTTAAAAATGGTAGGATTTTAGAAAAAAACGCATGAAGGTGTCTCCGTTTCAGGTCTTGGAACTGTCGCGGATTTCCTACAAACTTAGTTACAAATGACTTCAAGAAAAATGTGATTGATTATACAAATTGTGACATTCTTGGGCTTTGTGAAACTTTTTTAGTTAGAGATAAGGTTTTAGATGTAAGCGGCTACAAATGGTTTGGTCATAACCGAAAACCTATTAATCAAAAAGCAAAACGTGGTAGTGGGGGAGTTGGGTTTCTAGTTAAGAAAGAACTGTTAGGTAGTGTTTTTAAAGTGAATATTTTAGACAGTAGTTTTGAAGACATTTTATGGATACATGTGACAGGAATTAACTCTAACTTATCATTGTGTCTTGCTATATGCTACCTTCCACCAGATGGTACAACACGACCCACAGACCCGAATACCTTCTTTGAGACATTGCTAGATCAGATTTACAGCTATCAGAATATTGGTCATATCCAACTGTTCGGTGACTTCAACGCACGATGCGGTGATATTTCAGACATTATTGATGGGGTTGATCATTTAGCACCACGTGACATCATCGACGAAACTAACAATAAATTCGGTGAGCTTTTTATAGATTTTTTAACTGTCTTAAGCTTTGGAATGCTAAATGGGCGGATCGGAACACAAGATTTCACATGTATCTCCACAATCGGTAAATCTGTTGTTGATCATGTGTGTGTGCCCCACGAAAACATAGATACAATCAAATCATTCGCCGTGCTGAATATGTTTGAACTAAAAAACGCTACCGGATGCCATCCCAATTCGACTCCAGACCACTCTATTTTAATCTGGGAAACTGAAACAAGTTGTGATATTACAAGTGTACAACCACAGAACAAATACGAAACTATAAGCAAGTTTGAACTAACAACCATCCCTAATGACTTTTTAATAAATTCTGAAATCCTGGAACTAGTAAATAAAACCATAACATCAATAGAATATAAACTGAATTTAGAGGGTGACATACAAAGTGCTTACTGTGATTTTCTTACTCTAGTTAGAGTTGAAATGAAAGCGCGAATTCGCAGTAAAAATGTATCAAAAGTGTGGCGAACATGTCAAAACTCGAAACCCAAGTACAAACCATACTGGAATGCTGACCTCCAATCGCAATGGAATAATGTACAACAAAGCGAGAAAAAGTGGTTAAGAGAGAAATCGCACTGTAATAAACGAAAACTAAAAGTTGACTATGTTGAGAATAGAAGAAGTTTTGACATCAATTTACGGAAAGCCAAACGCCAATACCAAGCTGAAAAAAGACGTACTATCGAATCAAGTTTCGAAACGGATAAAAACGAATTTTGGAAAAAGCTAGGAAAAATTGGCATCGTAAATGATCGCAGCATAGGTCCACCAAACTCTGTGAAAAACGCAGACGGTGTTGTTATACACGACAAAGAACAAGTCCTGGATATTTGGAGAAACGAATTCGAAGCGCTATATTCGAGTAATACTGAACAGACTCAAGACCCTCAGGAAGTGGAAACTATAGATACTATCCAAGAATTCAACAACCCAATCACCAACCAAGAAGTATCACGAGCCGTGAAAGAACTAAAAAATAAGCCCTCCAGTGGATGTGACCTCATACCATCCTGTGTCCTAAAAAACGAATCGGTTATAAAACTGATTCACAAAATCTGTTCATCTTGCTTTGAACTCGGAACTGTGCCCGAAAAGTGAATGGACGAAAAGTGTGATACACCCGATATTTAAAGCCGGTAGTGAAGATAAGCTTTCCCCCACAAATTATAGAGGAATCTCCCTTATTTCTGTACCAAGTAAAATATATTGTCATATTTTGAATTTCAGAGTTACTAAATGGCTAGAACAAAACGATTTATTGTCAGACTTTCAAAATGGTTTTCGAAAAAACCGAAGTTGTTCAGATCATATTTTTTCGCTCTATAATATCATAAATGATAGGAAAACCACCCGAAAATCTACCTTTGTTTGCTATATTGACTTCAAAAAATGTTTCGACTCAATTCAAAGACCGCTACTCTGGCACAAATTAGAAAAAAAGGGTGTATGTGGAAAAATTTTAACTGCTATTAAGTCTCTTTATCATAATACAATGAATGCTATTAAAGTAAACGACAATCAATCAGATTGGTTCCCAGTAAATGTAGGAGTAAAACAAGGATGTTTGCTCTCCCCAACCCTATTTTCTATATTCGTCAACGATCTTTTGGACGAAATTAACAAATTGAAATGTGGTATTAATGTTGCAAATAATCTACAGATTTCGGTGCTAGCATATGCTGACGATGTAGCCTTAATAGCCTCAGATGAAGCCAGTTTGGACCAAATGTTGAACGTTCTTGATGCCTGGTGCAAAAGGTGGAAATTGGCCATTAACCCATGTAAAACAAAAATAGTTCATTATAGAACCCCTTCAGTGCCCCAATCATGTCATGAATTTAATTGTGGTAGCTTCAATATATCTTATGCTGATTCTTATCGGTATTTAGGGCTCTGGATTGATAAACACCTTACTATGAAGAAAGCAACATCAGAACTTGCTAAGTCTGCCAGTCGAGCTTTAGGCGTGCTATGCACAAAATATAAGTTATGTGGGGGAATGTCACACAATCTATTTACTAATTTATATAACAATCTTGTTGAATCAGTTCTCTTTTATTGTGTTGGCATATGGGGTTTTAAAGCTTTTTCATGTATTAATACTGTCCAAAACAAGGCCATGAAATTTTTCCTAGGTGTCGGTAAATGTACCCCAAATATTGCATGTAGAGGTGACATGGGCTGGATTTCCTGTATGGCCAAAAAACTGAGTGTATCAGACTCTTATGTAAGTTATATAGAATCAATCCACAGAGACACCTCTTCTCACTACTTAGATACATATCGAATAATCGTAATAAATGTTCTTGGTACAGTACGGTTTTAAATATTGTAAATGCTTTAGGTTTAAGAGAGATTGTATTTAATGTATCTATGTCCATCAAAAAAATTGTTAAAGTGGACCAGGCTTCATTTGTTTCGGACAATCATCCGACAGCCTCAAACACATGAAATCTTTTGGTTAGCTAATCAGAAATAGTCTACAGAGCTTACCTTTGAAATTTGAGCTTTCAAATCCATGTGTATACATAATTATCCGTGTTTGAAAGTCATAATGTCGTAAGAAATTACGAACGTCCCGCCATATTGGAAAACGGTTCGTCTTGATAGTCAAAGAGTTATCCTTCCCGTCGTGCAATAGCGGTCATCTATATAAATAGACTACAACGTATTTTCAATTGTAGACTTTGTCAACAGGACACACAATTTTCAGACTGACTGGAGACCAGCCGCGTACAGCACGGAAAAAAAATGAAAAGTGAAATTTTTTGTTTGAGGTATATTTCAAGGTATTTTGCGATTTTCTTAGAGCTTGAGTATTTCTGAGGACTGTTTAAATTTAACAAAGGCCCAAAACGACCCCTAAAAATCAAGCCTGGGCCCCTTTAATACTGCAAAAGATAGGTTAATTAAGGAAGATGCGAATGAATGGTATAAAGAATTGTATAATGATAAAGGTAATCCCAATGGCAACAAACTTCGAACTTATCGCCAATTTAAATCCAATTGTAGATTAGAACATTATGTTTGAAATGAAAATATTTCACGAGCACACAGAAGGTTAATATGTCAATTAAGAAGTGGTTGTCTCCCTTTGGCAATCGAAACTGGCCGCTACGCTAAACCGAAAATACCACTCGAAGACCGAACTTGCAAATGTTGTAAAAAAGATGTAATCGAAGATGAATTTCATTCAGTGATGATCTGCCCTGTATATAATGTCTTTAGAATTGCCCTACTTGATAAGTGCTTCACTATAAATCCAGACTTTAACCGACTCCCTCTGTTCAATAAATTTCTTTTCATAATGAGTTCAGATGGCATACAAATGCAATTAGGCAAATTTTTATATAATATGTACTCTAAAAGAAAAGAACTTTTATCAGTTCTTTAAATCTCTTGTTTTTACTTAGTTTTAAGATAATTTCCTTTTATTAGATAGGCCTATCCTATTGATATAAAGTGAATATGTATTCACCTATTCAGGATTTATTTTAAATTATTTATTTGTTTAATGATTTATCAAGTTTTAATACACATGCAATATCTTCCTTATAGTAGTTTATTCCTTTTTTTACATAATATTATATGTTTCTGTTTAAACCGAATTACTGATTCTAAGTTTTTAAAGCTTTATTTATCCTGCTTTTATAGCATGTACAAAGTGTATTTAGTAACTTTTTTAGTTTTGAAATGGTAAACTACTTTTATGAATTTTAGATTTAACTGTTTCGTGTCTCATAAGCCATTTTTGGCTGGAAATCACATTGTTGTATAATAATTGTATTTATATTGTTGATTTGTGACACATATTTCAATAAACTAATTTATTATTATTATTATTATTATTATTATTTAATCAGCTATATAAATATAGTATATATATACCGTAAATTCTTAAAATAATCCAGAAATATAACTAGTGCTGGTCACTACATATTATTTAGTTAATCCACTCATTTTCTGCTATAGGTATTGACTCAGTTTGACTTTTACTTCACAAAACGTATTATTTATACCATACAGTCATCCAAATATTAAAAATACATACTATATTTACATAGCTGATTAGATCACACATTTTTTAGTATAACTATTGGACCATTGTGGTATTTTCTGAAAAATTATTTTGCGCTTCTTGAATGTAGTAATCATTGTCCTTGAATACGTTGGAAATATTCCATCAAATAGGCTATTGATCTCACAATACTAAAACATCATTGTGTGTGTCGAATAAATTTGCTCATCTCCAAAATTAGATGTATGGCAGTTAAGGGCAAGTAATTTTTGTGTAGCTAGGTGTAAAGAACGTATACACAAATTTAATTCTTGCATCAAGTATAAAAGTGTACTTGTCAAGAATTGTTGAGCAGTAACTGAAGTTATAAACAAGAACGCAACCGACAGCAAATTAGATTTTTCGGACATAGAATAATGATGTATAAAATCGTCTTGTTTGTGGCCTTGTTTATAGGTAAGATTGTTTTCTTATATTTAGTAATACTGTCTTTGTGTCATTCCGTTTCCCATCAAACGCCATGTAGTTTTTATAATTGTAGCAAAATCTGACCATTTTATGACTACTATCAAAAATGTCATTCAAATCGCAATTTAGTTTCTTTCATTTTGTTACTATTGAATCCGCGTAGCCTCCTCTAGCTAGCTTGTTTTCAGTACAGTCTCCTTAGGAATCACGAAGACAGTTCAAAAGGGATAATCGAAAGCTGTGAATTTATAATAGTAATGGTTCAAACCAATGATATAAATATTAAAATATTTATACCTATTGACTACACAAAAGGTAAATTTATTGAAGAAATACATCTCCTAATAAATAATCAATGCCAAGAATTAAAAAGCCTTGTTCAGGAAATTAAAAGGCTTTCGAGTTATTCCCCTTAATAATAAGGCCACTTGAAGGGCTGTAATCAAGCTACTTCCTCTTTCTTTAAAATTTTTAAAAAAAGTTTTAGAATTTAAAAAAATATATTAAAATTGATTTTAAACTAAAGCTGTGATATTTTCCCTTGATAATTCTTAAAAGAACATCTGACTAGTTGATTTAAACTTTAGATTGTGCTAACTCTGAGGCTCTCATTCCGCTCTGTAGCCTAATATTGACATTTTTATACTTAGTCAATAATATTACAAATTCATCAGTTTACTTACCAGGTATACTTTTACCAAATAATAAGAATCTCTAATCGTCAATATTTGGTTTTATGGATTTATTTGTAAAGAATAAGTCTAAAATAGTTTCCATTTGCTTCATTCATACAGTTTTATAGTCGTTACATACATTTAATAAGCCGTTAGGTATTAGTCAGGCTTTCAATACATATTTATGGAAAGTTTTCAACTATGTAAAATTATAGAAAGTGAATTTCGTGATTTAAATGGAAAGAGATAGTAATTGAGTAGATGGTGTGAGTCAATGCATTGTTCGGCTTTGATTATGTGGTTACTGCAAAACATGTAACGCCTGTTCAGTATATACGGACATAAATTCTATACTTTTAAGCGTACGAAAGACAGTTTCAGAATCCCCATTCTGTGATCCAGACCATTTCTGAACGGTGATCGCCAGAGAAAACTCTTGGAATCACATCGATTGACTGCTACCGAAGCAATTCTAACTTTGTATTGAAATATGTAATCCAACGTTTACAACATGTAACTCTTGTATATGACCCGATTTGAGGTTTAAGGGACCAGTTTAATAGACTGTAGTCTTATTAATGACATCATACTTTAATTTCCATCCGCCATTAAATTTTTGTAACAAACCATAAAGAAAAAATAAATCACTAACACGCTATAAAACTAGTAAATAGGAACAATAATCAGATCTGTTAATGATGGGACATAACTCTGTATATCAAAATGCAGAGAGAAGTATTCAATTTAAGAGAAACACATTGAAAAAACATATTATGAAAGCCCATAGCGGCCATTCTTTCAATGTCTCAAAGTCGCCAAGTCGCCGGATTTCAAAGTCGCCAACTCGACAAGTCGCCGGAAATTCAAAGTCGCCAACTCGACAACACGACAAAACAGCGCGACAAGTCGCGGATAGCGGGTCGCCAACTCGACAGATTTTTTTGGCGACTTGTCGAGTTGGCGACTTTCGAGTTGTCGAGTTGTCGCCCCGCTATCCGCGACTTGTCGAGCTGGCGACTTGGCTACTTGTCGAGTTGGCGACCCTGAAATCCGGCGACTTGTCGACATGGCGAATTTGAAATCCAACTCGCCAAGTCGCCAAGTCGAAATTATGGAAGTATGCGAAAGTAGCCAAAAAAATCTGTCGACTTGGCGATCCGCCATCCGCGACTTGTCGCGCTGTTTTGTCGTGTTGTCGAGTTGTCGAGTTGGCGACTTTGAATTTCCGGCGACTTGTCGAGTTGGCGACTTGACGCGCTGTTTTGTCGAGTTGTCGATTTGGCGTGTTGGCGACTTTGAAATCCGGCGATTTAAGTCGCGGTTAACAAATGGCCGCTATCTGATTCCATAACATATCAATAATAAAAAATGTGCAATATATATTCCAATAAATAAATATAAACAGAAAGATATATCATATGCTGCATAGTATGAAGCTTGGGCTGAAGATTCCAACCATGTGACCAACAAAGACCCCACACTATTTTAATGTAAAATTCCTGAATGTTCGAATAAAGGGAATATTCTAAGAAAGTCCAGAATTTGTATGATGATTCCTGTTTGATTTACTATTTTCACTCATGGAGCACCCATATTTTCTCCCATGATAGGACTCGACCCGGGTCAGACCCGGCTTCAACGGCTGGACCCGGACTTGGTAAACTCGAAGACCCGGGTCATAATGAAACTGATGGCTATTTGAATGACATTTTCGTAATGCTGAATACCAATTACATTACAAGGGTTATAATTTTTTGTTGAAGTTTTAAGTTGTAGGATTATGATGAAACTCGCAGATTAACAAATTTACCATTCAATATATGAATCTTTTACCTCTCTTGGGAGCTTTCAACGATTTGAAGAAATGATTCAGGAGTAAAACAAGGGGAACCTTTATCCCAATAATGTTTCTATATATTTATGTATGGTATCGAATAATTTTTAGATGTTGGTTATTCAAACCGAACACTTTTTTACTATGTATATTTCTATTTGCTGACGTCGAGTGATTATTTCTCAATCTGAATCTACGCTACAAAAAAAAAAAATCTTGAACAAATTTTCGTCATACAGTAAACAATGGCGACCCAAGAGAAATTCTTACAAAAGTAACGGTAAATTCAAGTATGCACAAAACGAATGTTTGAAAAGGGCCTTCAGAGGCTTTAACTTATGTGTTTGTCCCAATCATTAATTGTTATTAATTGTTGCAATGAAGGAAATGTTATATTGAATTGGTGAAAATGTGCTAATGTGTCAATTCTTTGGCACTTTTCGTAAGGGAAGCTTGGACGATTCCCATTATGGATTATTTAAGCCGAAGGTATGCTGAAATTTTCATAAAAAGGTGGAATTTATATAATTTGTATCAATAACTGAAACGTGACTCTGCTACAGGTTTTACAACTTGGATTTCTAATGTTCGACACTGTTCACAAAACGTAGGTCTATCAATATACATGTATGGGTAAATCAAGATAAACTATAGAATCGTTTAATTTAACAACAGTAAAGAGGAAAGAGGAGAATAACTGATCAATATATTCAATATGGTACTCAAACATTAGTCTTTCAGTGTACCTGAAATTATACATATCTTATTATGAAAGTTTCGTGCTGCATATTTACAGATTATTACAAATAAGGAAGTTAGAAATATTGTGTGCAAATTTAGATCGGCTACTATGAAACTAGACAGTGAAGTTGGTCGATATTTAAAAATGAAAAGAGATAATATATTTTGCGACTGATGTAACACGAGTATTATAAAAACTTGATTTCAGTTTTTATTATTCTGAACAGCTTATAAACTAGATCAAAAGAGTAAGGTATCCGAAATATTGTTATAGAGTATAAAGGCTATGCATAATATTAATCTATAGATCATTCTTCAAAATCCCAGAATTATTCTTAGTACGATATCAACTGATCTAGTTCTAATCTTGTCTTAAACTAAATTCATTTATTTCGCAACAGTAATACACGAGTATTATAAAAAATTGATTTCAGTTTTTATTATTCTGAACAGATTATAAACTAGATCAAAAGAGTAAGGTATTTTCCGAAATACTGTTGTAGAGTTAGTGATCAATTTATTAATATCAAAGTATTATGAAAAGCAAACTGTTTTTATAATCATAAATCTGACCGACAAAACAAGAAAATACTATCTTGAGAATTTATAGTCAACTATTCTCATTTGTATTTTATACAAATCTCTATTTAGAATTCGTTAAATATGTTCCTCGCATTATGATATACTGCCCAATTATTCCGTTAATTGTTATATAACTTATACTAAAGCTATACGTATTCTACATGTAAATGCTAATTGCAGAAATTCAAACTAATCATTTCATCTTTCGAATGTAAGAACCATTAAATATAAATGCTAATATTTTGGAAATCGGAAATATAACATGAACACCCTTACCTATAAAGGCTATGCATACTATTAATCTATAGATCATTCTTCAAAATCCCAGAATTATTCTAAGTAAGATATCAACTGATCTAGTTCTAATCTTGTCTTAAACTAAATTCAATTATTTCGCAACAGTCATTATATCATGTCCAAGAGCGTTGTTAGGTAACAATTGTGTAATAATTCAAAATATTCCTCAGCTTGAACCAATCGCGCTGCATGCTTTATTCTGGTAAACGAGTTATTCAGGTCTGTTTCGAATCGATATGTACCTGTATGTAATAAGAGAAAAATGTTGAAAACACAAGGTAAGGCAAAGGAAGGGGAAATTCTGGTAAAGTCAGCTGAAACAAGTAGCAAAATTGGTATTAGAAAAGTCATTAAAATTGCAAATGATGAAGTACATTGTATTTAAAAAACTTGCAACACTTCCCTCGAAATCTATATTAGCTTCTGGACCTTGGCAAAGTTTCATTAAAAAATAAAATTAAGGAATTGCAATTTTTTTTACTAATAGAAACTGTAAGAACTTAGACCCAATATACCTACATGTATCTTCCTTGATATTCCCTTTTTATTACGAATACGGGTAAAGCCCCTCCCCTCCCCTTTTTTAGTAGATAAGTTGTTTTTGTTCTTCTTATTTTGCGCAAGTTACTTTAGATTTTGATATTTGTTAATGCAGGGAATCTTCAGATTGCACAATAATTGCCTCGTGATACTGTAATATAATTCCAGATTTACTAATTACTTGTATATCATATCAGGGATTTGCAACACCGTTCTTTCTATCCCTTTCATGGTCCTGGATCCGTCCCCTATGACTCTTTAGTATCAGGCTTTCTCTACAATGTTTTTTTTATGTTTGAGAATATAGACTGAACAGAAATTGTCCAAAAATAAATACTTGACATCGGCCATAACAGCAATTCCATTAACCTTATATCCACGATCATTACTAATGTGAACTTCGTAAATAACTTCTGTTAAAACATTTATTCCGTTTCTGAGAAACAGCCCTGCTCATAATTCTTAGAAAACGAAACATTGCGCAATCCAGTTAGTTATTTGATTCATAATTTTGGGACATATTTTATAGTCTGCACCACCTTGTGCGTGATGGCATGTATCAAATCAATGTGACGCCATACAAAGGGTATATTAATAGACCTCTCCTAGCATTTTCTTTCAATCTGGATACTGTATTGATATTTCATGATAATATAATAGTTTAACAGTTACACCGTTATGTATCGTTGACAAAGAAAATTTGAGAAAAAAATTATTTCATAATTTGATTAAGTCACTAACCTAAAACATATTTGAATTACGAATAAATTCGATGGAATGCTCGTTTACTGAATACAGGAAACCAGCTTAAAAAACAAAAAATGTGATTTCTGAAGCTTTACTTGTAATGGTTGGTTTAAGGCAACTTCGCACAAAGAGAATCTGGCAGAAATTATAAACTAAAATCTGATCATTTGCTTGATATGAATCGACTTATTTGACTTGATTCAGTCAAGGGTGAAGTTTAGAGTGGTGATAGTTATATAATAGTATTTTGAATATATAGTGTAGCATTCTTGCACTTATCATCAGAATCAAGATATTACACTTTCATCGATCTGAAATATCGATTGGTAAAGACAGATCGTTAAATGAATTACTATTCCAATCAAGTCATATTTTATTTAAGCGACAGTTGAAAATATTCGATATGAATATTATGACATTCTTCAATTGTCTTTTTTTTAAATTAAAACATGAAATGAAATGAATGAAGTTTTACGTCCAACTCTATTTCAATTAAAGAAGGAATGTCCAGGTATATACTATTCAGTGTAAGTCACACTTGATAATATTGATTCCAATATTAAAATATATTATCTAAAACAAAATGTAGAGACAAGCACACACTGTATTCAAATATTCGCTGCCTTTTAGCTTTTTAAATAAACGCAAGGAATATAATTCTTAATTTCGACAGTCAATGATTGAGACCAATCGAATATTCCGTCTCCTACATTTCGATTTCCAACTTCCGAGACATCTTACACGTATACATCTCGTATATGAACTCCAATTCAATCAAATCAATGCAATTACAAACATCAGTGATACTAGAAAAACTGTCATAGTAGAAAAAGGTAATGCCGAAGGTCGTTATGGCTTGACAATGTGAAAATGTAACGGTCTTCTAATCATAATAATGTTTTCTTTGTATTATGAGAACCCGTCATTACAAGAATAATATAGAGTTGTTTCCCCTTAGTGTTTAGCTTAAATCCTATATAGGACTCAGTCCAGTAAAACATTTTAATTATGCTAATGATTGTATGGATTTAGTCCGTTCTATTTTTAGAAATCCTCTTGCTTCCTTCCTTTGGGGGTTCTTGCCCATTTTGACTAATTTTTGGTCTAGATTTGAAATTTGATGTCTGAAATTGCATTTTCTTTCAGAATTTCTGAGATAACGTGAAATTTTATTGGCGGAAGGTAATTTCTAAAAATAGTGGTTTTGTGTGCAGTGACAGTCAAGCGGATATTGATAAAATGTAGTGGTTTACTTTCATTTTGTTTAGATCAAACTTTTCATGGTCATGCTATGTTGAATTTTTGTACAGAAAGCAAGTAATAGCCAGGTGTTCATGTGACATATAAGAAAGTTTTCAACGAGATTTCTGGAAAAAGTTCTAGAAGGTTGAATTTTGTGATTTATGATGGAAATAGATAGCAAATGAATTTCTGGACTGAGTCCATATGGTGGCACGAGGTACGGCGGCTGATTAGGGACATGCAAGACTAATTTCCTCTTAGATTTTTAATATAATTCATTTTCTTGAATTTTCACCCCGATGTTTTTGAATATTCACCTCGCTATTTTTTAATTTATTTTATTTTTTATAATTTTCACCTCGCTATTTTTTAATTTATTTTATTTTTTATAATTTTCACCTCGCTATTTTTTAATTTATTTTATTTTTTATAATTTTCACCTCGCTATTTTATAATTTTCACCTCGCTATTTTGTTCATTTATTTATTTTTTTGCATTTCCACCCAGCATTTTTGTATTATTCACCTGGGGCCGTGTCAATGAAACTATCCTAATATTTGTCCTAAGACATATCTTAGCCAATAACTTCGGATAGTCTTAGGACTATCTTAGGACATATCTAAGACTGTTAAACAAAGCTGTCTTAGCATTATCTTAGCTATGATGATCTTAGGATTATCCTAACTTAGTAAACACGGTAATGAATTACGAAATTAACGCTCAATAATTATTCGTTTGTTTAACGTCCCATTTCTCTACCAAATTTAACAGTAAATATATTTAACGTTTTACGATATGTTATAAACATGATTAGATAAATAGAATTCAAATTCAGAATAAATGAGAAATTGAAAATGAAAATTATAAAAATGGAATGCTAAGTTTTTGTTTTTGTATTTCTTGTTTTATGTTTAAGAAAACCAATACTAATTTACTATACTGTACAGGTAACTGAGATCTATTCAATATAAAGTGTCACTGGCGATGTTAAACAAGGACAAAAGCATTTAAAATACTATGTTTTTTATTAATTTAATTTGAAAATCCGCCATTTATCAGTCTGTCACGAACAGCAGCACCATCATTAAGGTTTCCAAGATACGGTTGTCTGTCAATGTGTCCGTGGTCACGAGGGTTCTCATTTCCTGGTGGAAGTGGTATGCCATTCATAATACACATATTGTGGAGTACGATAACGGCAATGACAATGTCACAACATTTCCGTGGGTGGTACAACAAGGTTCCAGCACTTGTGTCTATGCAGCGGAAACGAGATTTAAGAACGCCAAAACTTCTTTCCACAACACTTCTTGTTCTCATATGTGCCGCGTTATAGCGTTGTTGGTTTCTTGTTGTTGGTTGCAATACAGGGGTAAGAAGCCATGGTCGCAATGGATACCCACTGTCACCTAATAACCAGCCATTTCCAATCTGTCTGTTTTCAAATAACTCACAAAGACTGGAGTTGGCCCATATAAAGGCATCATGTGTGCCACCTGGCCATTTAGCCACTACATTTAAGAATTTCAAGTTAGAGTTGCACACACCTTGTACATTAATAGAGTGGTAGTTTTTTCGATTGACATATAGATGTTCATCGGTAGATGGGGCTTTGATACGCACATGAGTCCCATCTATAGCACCAACAATATTGGGGAAATGTGCAATGTCATAGAATCCTTGCATAATAGTATGCAGCTGTGCCTGGTCAGTTGGCATCTTGATGAATTCTTGACATACTCTTTTCAAACATGCTGTTACATCACGAGTTATATGAGATACACTAGCTCTTGAAATGTTGTGAACATCGGCATTAACTAGCTGAAAACTCCCTGTAGCGAAGAATCGTAAAGCTACCATGACTTGTAGTGATACGGGGAAGGCATGTGATCTCATTGTTGGCCTCTGAAGGTCTCTTTGAAACATTCTACATAAAACTAGTATTAAAGGACGAGAAAGTCTATATTTACGAACAATGTCTGTGTCGTCTAAGTAATCCAGTGGGTTATTTCGGTCTCTAAACACCCTTTCTCGACGAATATTCTGTGCCCTTCTTCTCAAGTGTAAATAAACGGCGGCCATGTTTTAATCTGTTTATGACATCCTAACGATATCCTAACTTAGGACTATCTTAGGATGCTCTAAAGACACCTATTTTGTTGTCCTAACTTTACGACAATTTTTAGGATACATCTTAACTTGAGATACTTTCATTGACCCGACTTAGGACTAAGATATATCATAAGACCATCCTAAGATATGTCTTAGTCCTAAGACAGCTTCGTTGACATGGCCCCTGGTTATTTTATAATATTCACCTCATTGTTTTTGTATGTAATGATAGTTTTATAACATTATCACCCATGTCTTTAATGGCCGCTGGAATGAATTTTTATATGTGTTTTTATTTATGCTTTTCTTGTCTGAACAATGGAGGATGGTGTTCCTCAACAGAGTCAGCAACAAATTGTGTCCTACTATTTTCATCGTGGTTATTCATACTTTGAAATATTGGCATTTCTTAATGTTTATCATGGTGTTAATTTTGGGTATAGGCAGCTGAAACGGAAGCTAAAAGAGTTTGGTTTACGTAGAAATAATTCCCGGAATGTCGAATCAACTTTGGAAGCCGTTCAAACTGAACTGTCAGGAAGTGGTCAAAATTTAGGATACAGAATGATGCAAAGACGGATACAGGACTAATATAAAATTTCGGCTTCGAGGGAGGAAATCAGAATAATCTTGAAATATTTAGATCCATTGGGAGTAGAGGAGCGGAAGCAAAAGCGACTGAAACGAAGAGACTATTTTGTTAAAGGACCGAATCAACTATGGCATATCGATGGATGGGATAAGCTGAAACAATTTGGATTTTGCATTCACGGTTGTATTGATGGGTACTCTCGTAGAATTATGTGGTTAGAGGTTTCATCAACTAACAATAACCCATTTGTTGTTTGTTCTTATTTTGTGGATTGCATCAAGTCAGTAAATGGAATTCCATTTAGAATACGAGCTGACAGGGGTACAGAAAATGTGAACATTGAAATGTTGCAAAACTCATTGTTTCGTCTTAATGGTTCTGAAGAAAAACATTTCTTATATGGAAAGTCAACAGCCAATCAAAGGATCGAAAATTGGTGGAGTAAGTTTGGACAAATGGGAATGTCTACATGGATTTCACACTTTAAGAGTATGTCTGAGGCAGGCATAATTGATACATCTCAAGAACTCCATATCCAATGTATATTGTTTTGCTACATGTATCTACTCAGAAAGGAATTAATTAGCATTGCCGAGATGTGGAATGGTCATGTTATCAGGAAGTCCAGAAATCCATCACAGCCACATGGTAGACCAGATGTCATATACACCTTACCCGAACTTTATGATACAGTTGATTATTTGGTACCCCTACCCCAGAATCCCACTGAATTGGAAACCTTATCTGGGGTTCTTGTTAGTACACCCTCGATTAGCTCTAAGGATGAATATAGAGAATTGTAATTATTAACAATGGACATTAATGGTAAAGTTTTACCTTCAAACCTACAAGAAGCAGATGATCTCCTAGTTTTCCTAATTGACAGCTTAACTAGGGATAAAAAAGAATTATAAGACAATACATAAGAATAAGAATAAAGAATTTTTTAAAGTAAAGACTGTACTTTTTCCAGATATGAAATTTCATTTCAAAACATCATATCCACATTTTTGTGTGGAACCTTAAAAAAAACTATACATAAAAAACTGATAGCATCAGTAGAACATGACTTAAAGAAAATATACGCTAACCCAAGCAAACTTTACAAAAGGTAAGTGGTAAAATGGATACAGATATATCACAAAATGGCCAACTTCTAATAATAGGCTAAATGGATTATTGCATACAGCTAAAGTACAATAAGGCCGTATTCGGGTTAGGGCTAGGTTTTAGGATTAGAAATGACCATAATCCTAATCCGGTCATAATTAGAAGTTGGCCATTTTGGGATCTATATGTATCCATTTCACCACCTACTCTTTTGAAAATGACTACATTTTTAGAAATTCAAAACTTTATAATATATCATAAATAAAGATATAAGCAAATCTAATCTAAATTTAGTGATCAAAGATGGCGACTAGGGAGGATTCCGTAAAACCATAATTAAATACAAAATCAGTGAGGTGAATATTATAAAATAACCAGGTGAATATTAAAAATTTGCTGGGTGAAAATCCAAAAAAATAAAATAAATATAAAAATAGCGAGGTGGATATTATAAAAAATAAATTAAGTGGAAAAAATTGCGAGGTGAAAATTATATAAAAAAAAATAAATTAAGAAAATAGCGGGGTGAATATTCAAAAGTCGCGAGGTGAAAATTATAAAAAATAAAATAAATTAAAAAATAGCGGGGTGAAAATTATAAAAAATAAAATAAATTAAAAAATAGCGAGGTGAAAATTATAAAAAATAAAATAAATTAAAAAATAGCTGGGTGAATATTAAAAAACATCGGGGTGAATATTGAAAAAAATAAATTATATTATAAATCTTTGAGGTGGAAATTATAAAAACGCTTCAAAATTAGTCTTGAATGTCCCTAATCAGCCGCCGTACACGAGGTAATACGCCATGTGATTAAGATGCCTCCTCGGGAATCATGAGATATTATTTGATCTTGATCCACGTGATTACCACAGACATGCAATCATGTATTTTGCTAACTTACATTGGTACAGATGAAAACAAAAATCAGATGTTTGTATCAGTTTTCATCTTTATTCGAAACATAATTTTTTATATCTTGATTACCGGCATTATTATTATAATAATAATAAATTCTTGCTCTTTTACAACTTCTGCTAAATGTCCATGCGCAGAAAATAAATAAGTATACACGTTCAGTTAAAGTCGTGTTATTTAGAGCAATTTCACGCTTCTTACCTGCCATATAAACTACATTGTCAATTTTAAATAAACCTTTTTTTGTTTGTTTACACAGTGTATGGATACATGACCTAATCTGAATAGTTATTAATATGCTACGAATTCATGTTAGTTAATGTTTTGATTTTAAAGGACCAATAAAAGAACTGTATGCCAGCAATGTATGTCAGATGTTTCTTCCAACTGGGATATTTTCGACCTCGTGTTAAAATGACGAACTGTAGTGAAATTCTGGCTATAGGTTCTGTAACACATGACACTCTGTGATCTTCAGAATATAAAGATATATTAACTGTATTAAAAGTATTTAAGGCATCTTTTGCAACCTATTGACGCAATGACTTATGCGATGCAATGTTTTTTAGGAGACTTTATTCTGCACTTTTTCGATGTCCAGCTGTCTAGATATCTTTTACGAGTATGGACTGTAGGCCAGGAGTCTTTAGTTTATTGCCGTGACTGGACACATAGTTCTCAGTGTTAGATTCTCAGGGGAAAACAGATTGGACAAAAAGCTGAAGTTATAACATGTACTGTACCCATGCTAGGTTCTAAGAAGTCGGTTCTTTAACGTTCTAACCCGATATATTCTGCTCTATTTCTTACTGACTATATAAGATAATCAATCAATCAATCTAGTATAGTAATATAAATTTGATTGATTTTGAAAGACACGAACACAATAACAAACATCTATTATCATCACCATAGTAATGAAAACAAAGTACAATATGTGTCACCTCTGGTGGAGTATTGTTTTATTCCATCAGCATTGATTTGGTTGTCAGGTGAAAACAAAATAATCAAAGATACAAGAGAATAGAATTGAAGTTATAGTGGTAGTAGTGGAGACTTGGCAACACTGGACGACACTGGCTTGGCGTTTCCTTACTGAAACAGACACACTCTCTATAACTTTTATAGTCATCACATTCGCACTGTTTCATAATATCACATTAATGTCATTTCGAACCTTCGCTTGTTTTACACACAATGATACTAAAAACATCGTAAATTTACCTGAAAATATTTATAAAATATACAATGTACAAATATGTATACGAGTATTTCATAAGACAATGGGAGTGATTTAGACCAGTTTAGGACAAATATTCACGAAATCAATGGTATATAATGCACAAAAACAAAACTAGCATTTATTTATTATAGTTCGAGACTTCCCTATATCGTACCATTGCAATTTGTCATGTTTTTATCGTTAAATTGTTGAATTTGCCGCCATTTTGAAATATTTGTGGAATCATTCGAGCCACCATTTCCCTTGGTTGTTTTAAAACACTGGAATTATTACATACCTTTGTTACATAAATGTTAAGGATCGAATACATCATATCAAATTATTCTTATATTCATTTTAATAAATATAAAGTTTCAAGTTTTAAATCAATTATTTATTATAATAACAATTTTTTTTTGTGTGCATTGATATAATTATGCAGTTATTAACGCATGACTTGATTTGACAGACAATCAGATCGAAGTTGATCAATGGCTCTTCTGGGATGTGGCGTATATGATTCCATATTTTATATCTCCATGTCGATCGGTCTAAACTTGGTGTTGACCTCAATGGACTTTCGTACGGATATGTTGAACTATGCGTAAAATGTGAATTTGATTGATTTCAATGCACAATTTTTTTTTTTCAATTTAACCATAAATCATGTCTGAACTGTGCAGACCCAAAAGCGATTGCCTTCGACTTAGAGATTAAGTAGAAGCGAAACCCCGTTTCCTCGTCTACGATTCTGACTATATTATTGAATAACACGATTGTGTACACTATAATTGATTATCAAGCTACTTGTCACATAAAATATGTATCAAACATGGGCCAATAATACATTTGTTATACGCCAGCTTTAAGATCAATGAAGTAGATTTCAATCATGTCGGTGTGTGGTTCCCATTTTTAACATAAAGAGGGAGAGAATATTTTAGATCAAAATAAGATACATTTTACAGTGTAAGTTATTGTGTGTGTAATATCTTCTATATTCTACCTTATTAAGTATTTTAGTAGCTTTACAGATATCCGATAACCGTTATAGCCCTGACCTCGTTCAGCCCTTTACAGTCATAGTAAAACGTAAATGATGTCCAAAATTGTGATTGGTTTGTCATTAGCCTTCATACCATGCAATTTGCAAATTATTTGCCAAAGATCATTTTATGGGATTGAAAATTTGTAAACTGAATAGTAAAACCCTATTTCAAAATCGACATAAATTTAACTGTAGCTACAGGACAACAGAAACAACTTGACTAGGCAAGCGAAACGCGAGAACACACCCTGTTAAATAATATATTTCGAAATAAATCTTTGACCCAAGAAGCGTTAGCAAATATCTTATCAAACTATAAAACAAACAATGTGAATTTTACCACTTAAAATATGACAAAAAAAGGAAAACTAGTTGCAGTCGTCATTGAGAGGACAAATTTGGAGGGGACATAGAGGTGTGGGTTTTGTAACTTTTGATATCGGCAGGCATCAACCTTGGTTCCCTCAGTCAGTGACTTAGGTCGTCTTCTTCATTAGTCGAATAGAAACTCCATTCCTTCATAGTTTGCGAAAGGTCGAGGTATTAGTCGAGAAGCCAAAAATGTGATTGAACTCAATTTCAAAGAGTGTGTGTCAGTTGAAATGGTATGCAGTTTAAGGTTTGGCCTAGCAAAATCCTTATATTATGACAAAATTTTATGTTCTGCGTGAGAGACTTTTATCTATTTAGGTCAGTTTCCTCAGTAGTAACCAAGTAAACAATGGTCAATAATAGCTGATTTATAGATTTATAAATCATTTATAGAATACTTTTACTACTGAACACCATAACTTAATTAACATCAAATAAAATCGACAATTTTATGTTTGTGTAAGTTCCGTCCACCCAATATTGTCAACATTTTTACAGTAATGTCATATTGTAATAAAATAAAGTCTTCTTTCAACGTATCTGTTTTCTCGTATTAAAAAAAAACTCCTTATGGAGCATATATTGTAAGAGTAACACCTCCTAAAAGTGTGCTTCAATCAATTGGTTGATAGATTATAGAACAGAAGCAAACTGTTAGCAACTTATATCACCTGCACTTTTCAGTCGTTGGTGTGCTAATGTTGTGAATTCTCGCAGTTTTGACACACGTCAATTCCAGTCATAAGCAAAGGCTCATTTTATGGGCATATTCAGAGTGAGCGTACCTTTAAGATATGATTCACATAACGTGAACATAACGTCTCTATGCATAACGTCTCGTATATCACAAACATGATACAAGGTGGAATTATTTCATTAGCAAGAAAGAAGCTCTCATTTAAAGTGGCGATTAAATTCTTAAGATTATTTAACAAATACTTTTTTGGGAGAGGTGAGGAGAGTGTAGTGCGACTCGAGTAATTATTTCAACTTGACAATAATCCATGGTCAAAATACTTGAAATGTTCGGTAAAATAGTATATTGAAATAAATACCTAGTCAATCTAAAATAAAACATTAGTGTTAATCCTCGCTGTTCGATAATTACTGTAGGCACGGACAAAATCACAGAGCTATACACGAGACGATTCCTGCATCATTTCGAACGTGATTTTCTTCGAATAAATCAATAATTGATCTATAACCATTCAAATCTTAATTGACTATAATGATGTGTGTTTGTTGTAATAAATATTGGCTTTTATTAATAAGGTCGCATGTTCCTTTTCCAGCTCTTGGTATCGTTGTTGAATATATGACACGGATTTGAGGAATTATAAGAGATTAAGAAACGTAATGATTCGGTGCATGATACTTTGTATTTCAAATTGGTTCTGTCAGGCTCACTGAAAGTACTTTATATCAGTCATAAATAAATGTGTTAAGGTACGTTGCAATGTGTTATATGTGTGAGAAAAAACTCTACACCCCGTGATGATATTCGACAACAACGAGGCGTGTTGTTGTGGAATATCATCAAGGGGTGTAGTGTGTTATCTGCCATACACACCATAGGGTAAAAACATAAACTGCATTAAATTGACACCCCTAAGTCTACAATAGACTTATCGATTCCACCCCCTCATGCGATGATATGAAATCTTGAACCCGTCCCATCGAGATAAGTGACCTGGAACGCGTCCGATTAAAGCACGTGCATTGTGATCAAAAGGTGTGTGTATGTGTACATGAATGGATGAATACCCAAAGCTTAGTGATATTTCAGATGACGAATTTATTCAAGCTTCTCGAATTTATGATAATGCAAATGATGGTGTTGGCCTACATGCTTCGGATTCCGAGAATAATGTACTGATTGAAGCAACACACGAGGTCGAGTTCTTTCAAAGCTCGGGTTTGGATATCCACGAATACTCTGAAACGGTGAGATAGATTTATATGGCAGGTGATGACAAATTTGTTAAGTAGCTAATCACAAGTAGATATACCTTTATCTTTTGTAAAACGAATATTTTGGTGAAACGCACAAGGGAAGGCCAATCAAGCTAAATATAGAAGAGGTGGAGGAATGGAGGGGGTGGGGACTCGTATCTTGAGGGATAGTATTTAAGGTATAATTGCAGATATGTACAAAAATCCAATGAAAAACCGGTTTTCATAAAACTATTGGGGGTATACTACATTAATATCCATTATCCGTCCCTTATCCGATTTAGATAATTTATAAATGTACTTTTCCTCTCAGGATCGATTCATTGTGGATCGTGCACAGCGCGAAACAGAGGAAATGTTTCCAATAGTGGTTTTCAACAATTGCACTTTTAATATGAAATAAACGAATTTACAAATCCTACGTTTTCCTCTTGACACAAGTTAAAACCAATCAATATAGAGACATAAACGTCGAGGATATTGCGAGATTTTTATATAGAAAGCACGAGGGATAGCAGCCTGAGTTGGCATTGGACAGGGGACCAATTTTAAATATCATCTCAAGGGGCGATATCGAGCCCATTGTGTGTATATGATCAACAGACGTATTGATTTATTATTACACTTTCCAGCTTATATAGCATTATGTATTATGAAAGAGTTTTCTTTTCAATTATTGAAATTTTTTAAAAATCTAATAAAAAAATCTAAAATTCCTTACATACTTAATATGTTTTAAGATGTGTATCCTTGGTTACACTGTAAATAAATATATACTCATCATTATGCGTGTAACAGTGGGGTAAGGTTCTGCTGATGGCCAAACATCAATAATCATTTTTAATGAATGAGTTAATTCGATTTTATGGATTCCTACTTCTACATGTTGATGTGTAGTAAAGATTATGGCAAGACCATCGTCATATCCGCACGTTTTGAAAATATTTCAGTTGATGTCCTTTTGAACTATCAAAGGTTTCTATAAACTAAACTATACTTCGATTAGATATTTAGATAATCACCATTGCTGAAACAGTAATTGATTGTCTAGGACTCTACTTCTAGTCGAGGCTAGAAATCATAACGATTGTACAGAAGTTGCTCTCTCACATATTTATCTTTTAATTTATTTTCAAATTATATCAACGTCGTAGATTCCTATCACATGAATTGTCCTTTCATTGGACTAAACGACATGTATTCAAGGGATACTCAAAAATACACCAAGACATTCAAGGTGAAGAAAAAAAACTTTATTCTTGGTTTGGACTCATTTTGTATATAACTATTTTTTGGAATTCTTTGAAATTCTCAATAATCATCATCCATTTCGATCGTAGCATTACTTTACTGGTATAATTAAGTCACGGGAGTTTGAATCATATCAATTGATTTAAACCATGTTGGTTAAACTGATACAGCTTGGGTACTCTAAAAAGTTTTACGAATTATTAAAAAGTTGCAAAATCATCAAAGAAAACAAAACAGTGACTTCCCGGGAATCGGAAATTTTCTAGCGGTGACTTCCCGGGAAGACACCAAATTAACCTCGCGCCCAGGCAATTTACTAGTTTAATTAATTTAGGGTCAGAACAGCAAAAAAAAAACCAATAACATATCCGGTCCGCTTAATAAAGGTAACAAAACTCAACTATAAAGGTAACAAAACTCAACCATAAATGTAACCCACCATGAAGGTAACAAAACTCAACCATAAATGTAAAACCCACCATTTAGGTAACAAAAATCAGCCATAAATATAAAACTCACCATAAAGGTAACACAAATCAACCATAAAGGTAACAAAACACAACCATAAAGGTAACAAAACTCAACCATAAAAGTAACAAAACACAACCATAAAGGTAACAAAACTCAACCATAAAGGTAACAAAACACAACCATAAATGTAACAAAACTCAACCTTAAAGTTAACAAAACTCAACCATAAAAGTAACAAAAACTCAACCATAAAGGTAACAAAACACAACCATAAAGGTACAAAACTCAACCATAAAGTTAACAAAACTCAACCATAAAGGTAACAAAACTTAACCATAAATATAAAACTCAACATAAAGGTAACAAAACTCAACCATAAAGGTAACAAAACTCAACAATAAATGTAACACCCACCATAAAGGTAACACTACTCAACCATAAATGTAGCATCCACCATAAAGGTAACAAAACTCAACCATAAATGTAAAACCCACCATAAAGGTAACAAAACTCAATCATAAAGGTACCAAAAACCAACCATAAAGGTAACAAAACTCAACCATAAATATAAAATCCACCATAAAGGTAACAAAACTCAACCATAAAGGTAACAAAACTCAACCATAAAAGTAACAAAACTCAACCATAAAAGTAACAAAACTCAACAATAAAGGTAACGAAACTCAACCATAAAGGTAACAAAACTCAACAATAAAGGTAACAAAATTCAACCATAAAAGTAACAAAACTCAACCATAAAGGTAACAAAACTCAACAATAAATGTAACACCCACCATAAAGGTAACACTACTCAACCTTAAATGTAGCATCCACCATAAAGGTAACAAAACTCAACCATAAATGTAAAATCCACCATAAAGGTAACAAAACTCAATCATCAAGGTACCAAAAAAACAACCATAAAGGTAACAAAACTCAACCATAAATATAAAATCCACCATAAAGGTAACAAAACTCAACCATAAAGGTAACAAAACTCAACCATAAAGGTAACAAAACTCAACCATAAATGTAAAATCCACCATAAAGGTAACAAAACTCAATCATCAAGGTACCAAAAAAACAACCATAAAGGTAACAAAACTCAACCATAAATATAAAATCCACCATAAAGGTAACAAAACTCACCCATAAAGGTAACAAAACTCAACTATAAAAGTAACAAAACTCACCCATAAAGGTAACAAAACTCAACCATAAAGGTAGCAAAATACAACCATAAAGGTAACAAAAACCAACCATAAATGTAAAACCCACCATGAAGGTAACAAACCTCAACCATATATGTAACACCCACCAAAAAGGTAACAAAAGCCAACCATAAATGTAACAATCATCAACCAAAGATGTAGTAACATTTAACAGCCAAAACCCACCATAAATGTAATACCCCATCAACCATAAATGTAATTAACAACGGTGCAGTAAAAATAGAGTAATTGACAGCTGATCTGTTGTAATCGTGATCAAAAGTTCATCAAGCTCCTGCATAGTCGACATGGTTTCTAGAGATAATTTTAGGTTTGTAAATTCAATAATAGCTGATTAGCTATTGTTTTGTTGTTTAGGATGCCAATCGATTTTGAAGTTGAAGAAAGACAAATTTTATTCAGGGACAAGTTTATACGCTGACAAACAGAATTAAATTATAAATATAATGTATTGTTAGCGTTTCAGCCTTGCTTAGAAACATTTCAGTAGTCTATGATGACATTGTTTCATCCTACTATTACTTATCTTAAGTTTAGAATGGATATAAATTATAAATAGTAACTGAGTATATTTTCAATCGTCCTTAGTGAAGAAAAGTTTTTGTTTTGAAATGTAAATTAAGATAAATAAACACGATAGATACTATTAAATATTATTATCAGCTACTAATAAACAGTGACTATCCTCAAGAGGCTTTTAGGTTGGTCATAAAATAGTTACTATGGTAATTGTTGCTATTTTGAAGAATACGTGTAAACTGTTGGTCGAGTAGCAAAAGAGGGAGTGGAAGGTTTTAACTAGGCTGTATACCCAGATTAACTTCAGTATCAGTTCGAACACCCTGGCAAGTAGCAGTCTTTCTCTGGGATAGCAACACTTAGTACCTGAATTTTCAACTTCAAATATTTTATAACCAATTACTTCGTAATTTCTCAAAATGTTTGCCCAGATTTCAACATTCATCGCTTTAGTATTTGCAGGTGAGATATATTTCTTATTTTATTAAGATGGAACCTGTGGATATATATTTTCGATCAACGAAGATTTTTATTAGAAAAACCAATTAATTCGGAAAAGGCTATTTAAAAGTTTTAAAAATTGAAAGAATCTGAAAAATGAAGTAATATTGTTTTAATTTATATGAAAAATAAAAAACGCACAGCGTCTCACATGAATTGTATCGTTCCCATTTTTATCTAGATGATAAAATTATGAAAATTTTAGAAAACCTTAAAAAAAAAAACAGTTGAAAATAATTTTGCTAGAATTATAACTGTAGACATTTAGGATTAAAACTTTCAAACTTCGTGTGAAAAGGTTAATTCGACCAAAAATATGATATATAGAGCGACATATTCGTGTAACAACCTTCAAGATAGGAGAACCCTAGTAAGGTAGGCTAGTTGATACAAAGTATTTGCTTGTTAACAATATGTCATAGAAAACAGTGAATGTTATAATATAGGCACCAGTGATGCGACAACAGGTGTCATGATTTTCTACTTCTCACATTTTTATCGTTGAGAAATATATTTATAAAAATATGATTTCCTTCTTTCTGATGGAAAGAGAATCTAGATTTGCAGTTTCGAATCATGAAAAATTTTGTTAGTGAAATTTTTAGAAAAGAAGTATAACTTTATTTTTAAAAATAGCACGATTTCATTATAAAATTGATAATTTTCAGAAGAGTTTGATTTCTTTCTTTTTTTCTTTAGAAGATTTCATTATTCTCCTTTTGTCAGAAATTCATGATATCTTTAATTCTGAACTTCCATAGTGAGAAAAGAATTCAAATTTTCAAATTCAAACTGGATTGATAAATATTTGTGTGATATCTTGTTATATTATTCCGCTCATTTCGGTATTATATACCCCATTAAAGGGATTGATTCTCATTTTGGGGATTTGTAATTTATGCAAGTAGTATCGGCCTTACGATTTTAAAATAACATTTGTATATAGAAAATTAAAAAAAAAACGGTACGAACTAAACGTAGTATTATTATATCGATTGGTTACGAAGATCAGAAAGCAAAAAAATAAAGATTTTGTTCTTCGTCTGGAATACAAGCTGTTATTCTGTGATTTGATTAATTTTATGGGTCACAGCGTTAATTGTATGTTATTTTCTTTTCCCTCCTTTCTCCACTTACGCTCTCATACACAGATTTAGTACAATGCGATTTTTTAAGTACGTGGCACTCATGTAAACATCATCGTAATGCTATTTAGCCACCGACTTCACCAGAATTCTTATCGCTATCTTTATCGTCCTATTTTTGACAGGAATTAATGTAACAAGGTATTTTATTGTACATTATTGATACTTTTACCGTCTATAACGACTGATGTTGACATTACACTAGGGTAATAAAATATTTGTAAATCATTTTATGGCGACTCAAGTCATTTGTACAATTTCTTTGTACAACACACTTAGCAAAAGTCAACTCGCTTTGTGACCGAAGTGCAAGTTTTTATTGAATCATTTCGGCGGGTTTCGTCGAATTAAGATAAATCTTATCTTATCGTCACATTCAAGAATTATCCTTGAATTTTTAATGATATTAGCTAGATTGAATTATTAACACCGTCCCTAGAGTACTTAAAAGTAAAATCCGCCATGCTGGTTTATGGTTTGTTTCACGCAGGTTATATCTATAAAGCATTCTTTTCAATATAGACCATTATATAAGCGGTACATTTATTTCTATTAATCATTACAAAGTGATTGCATTATGGAATTAAACCCTCTATATACTCTCATTTGTTTCACTTGTTATACAGAGCTTTCAACTAACCGTATAACTTTCCAGGCCCGCAGCTACAGGGGGGGGGGGCAAGGGGGGGGGGGGGCAAAAATATGGATTGCCCCCCCCCCCCGAAAATTCTGGCTAATGTCCCATATCATGACTGCAACTCCAATTGCCCCTCCAGATTTACTACTTGCACCCCCCCCCCCCCGAAAAATCGAGTCTGGCTATGGGCCTGTAACTTTCTAGAATTATCGTGAAAGTCCAGTTCACTTTAGAATGAAAGGTTGCCAACAGTGCATGGAATACAGATGGCTAACACAATCGAGATTGAAATTATCATTTTTTTAGTTGAAATAAGCTCAGTGTTTTTCCATGCAAATCAAACACTGTTATTACCTTCTGTGTTTCAGGTTGTGTAGTGAATGGTCAGATTTATACTGATAACTGTAATAGTTTATTTACCAATGTCAGTCAATGTAATACCGATACTCCTATACTGGACGTTCCTAGTATCTCAACGAGCAATATTTTCGTACCAACGTCTTTAAACCTCACCGTTATCTGCAGGTAATTTTATTAATCTATGCAACGCATGAAATGATCGTTAATCCATGAACTTGTATGGGCTCAAGATAGATAACAAACGTAAAAAAAAACAGACATAAAGAGCATAATGTTAAACGTAACTGATTTCTGATTAGACGAATATATGGTTAACCTAATTACAATGACAGCAGAAGTGAGTGATATTGGTTCAGGATATGAATACACAACGAGACGATTGGGTATTAATCTAATAACGCAACATAAATATAATCAGATCATACATATCAGTGCAAGCATCCAACTTGGTGTTCGAGAAAACTGACTTACAACTCAACAATATTGTGGTAGAGATCTCATAACCAGTTCATTGCATTAAAATAGCTGAAAAGTTGAAACTTTTTAATCCGTCCACACAATTAATAATGGTCCTAATAGAGAGATATACTGGATATAGGAATAGGTTCTCATAAACACTAAGATCCCCCTCCGTACCTTAATCTCAATAACCGGGGCAAATATAATAATTACTGTTTTATTTTCATTATAGTTCTACAAGATTAAGCGACTATAAGAAAGCAGCTTCGTGTGTACTCAATTCTTATCGACATTGTGGTGATAACGATTACAAAACATTAGTAGTAAAAGAGGCTGCCTATAGAGATGCCATAGACTACGTTTGTGCAAACATCGGACGTAAGTCAAACCAATTGAACCCTTTTTTTTCAAACACAGTATTTCTCCATTTTCAGTCAAAATGTAGCATAATATCAGATGCGTACGATACTTATCGGTTTGTCACCTACTCAATTGGAGCTCTTGTAGTAGTGCTACAGATTGTAAAAAAACGCCTAAGTTAACACATGTTTCCAAAAAGCGAAACGTACATTATAGACGGTAGTATTCAAATACGGAATAAAAAACCTCGTGTATACGTCTGTTAAGAAGAAGAAAATGTTGATAAATTTCCTTTTAGAGATTAATGTAATATTTATTCAATTTCATAGCTATTAATCATGTCGAGAACTGTATTGGCGACTCTATCACGGATTGTATAAGAAATAGAGAAGCTCGTGAAAAGAAAACTTCTGGTTCAAGACCCGACCGCAGTCAGCCATTTTCTGAAGACCGTGATCATTTCTGCGGGTAAGTATTTACTAATATTAAGTAGAAGGAAAATGCAAGATATGAATTTGAAAAAGACATCAGGCACAGGAATCCTTGGCAGGTCTGCACAACGTTTACACGCTTAATCTACGGTTTGCAATGAGAATTATTCTGCAAAACTGTGTGATACTTTCACACGAGATTGACTTGACATTACAATTGGAAACCATGTCAAAATAAACAAACCTTTAAAATCGATACGGTTGGCATGAATAAGTTATAAAGCATTTCTTAGTGATTCAATGGTTTATTTGAAATACATGTATCAATAAGATTTTGAAATTACACGTTTTGTAAATCTTTTGTTTAGTCCCTGTCTAGTATTCTAGGTTCGTTTTACAAGAAATAACTTTACTATGTATTAATAAAAAAAATATTTCCCGTCTAAAGGTGATAAGTGAAAATAATTTCTCGATTGAAGAAATAACATATATACAGGTAAACTGTAGTATTGTTTGTCCATTTCAGTCGACGACATATTGTGCGACAATGTACTGAAAACGATGAAGATTTCCTGGCATGTGTTGGTACAGGGACTGCCTCCATCTATATGGAATATTACAACAAAATGACACCAGCTGGATGTGGAGCTACCTCTATCTTCATTGCTTCGTCATTATTATTAGTATCTCTTCTCTCTACCTTCATGAAATATCTTTAAATATTAATGACTGCCACTACCACAGGGGTCATCTATCTACACAATACTTTTTAATTTAAAAAAACAAACAAAAATAACGAATCTTTACTGCAGTATTTAGGCAATGTTCTTCAAAAACTTTAAGCTATACTCTTAAATTTGACCAAGGCTCAATTTTCTTTAGGAACACTTTTAGGTATGAATCTCACGAAGCTCAAGTAATTTGTTTTTAAAATGCGTTGGAAACAAGTAATATTCTCGGGGAACTATTTCAATTTTCATTGATATTATTGTACTCTATTAAGAAATGGAGTTTGTCAACATCTTAAGACGATGACTCCTGTGGTAGCTGTGTTACTAATGAAACCGCTCTTATTTTTGAATGGTTTAAGGTGATGATGATGTTAAGGAAAGGACAGTAATGTTGATAACTCGGCGTACATTCGAACAGACTCGCAATCAGCAGGTCACACTTGGTTCTATCCTGGTTAGGTTAAAAATCATACATTTTACAGAAGTTCTATTTACCATTATTAGGTTCATTTCGTGACGACCTTATTCGATTTCAGATATACGAATCATAAGGAATATTTTCCGTCCCCATCGTGAGTTCGGAGCGTTTTGTTCTTCGAGCGGATAATTTTTTGTGAGTGAGCAAGGAATATCTAGGGATGTACTAATTAAAGCTCGTTTTTAATTTTCCCGAAAACATTAACTGTGATATGGGGACCGTATTAGTTTTGGAGTTATTAGTGATTAACTTACAGATGTGATGGAACCTTTGTAACATAATCACTACGTATATATTCTTTTGTAATTTAAAAATGTGTGTTAGGTTTAATCAATTTTATTCATTAATTAATTTATGCTTTAGTGTGTCTTTTAGTTTTTTTCAAAAAAAGTGCTTTGTCAGATCGGACTTATAATTACTTACTTCTCGTCTTATTTCCTCCTGTTTATAATTACAATGGTCTAGAACACTCTGTGTTTTCTTGTTATATTGATTGATTCTACGTCACATGACATTGCAACTTTTACCGTTGCATTTGAGTTTAATTCATACGTACTATTACTATCAATATTAAACTTGGTAACCATTTATATGTTTGTATATTACGTATTCTGCAATTTATTGTTTTACTATATTAAATATTAATTTTTTTAGTCTCTGTTTTCTTTTCCGTTTAAAACCCTTTGCGAATGCATTGCAACGAGGCAATCGAGATTCAAATTATTCGATCAGAAGTTTCTGTTCTTTTGTTAAAAATCTAAAAGGAACATATTTTATTCAAGTTTTCCTCACAAATCGGAGAAATTGCATGCGTTATCATCATAGCTCAACCATTGAGAGAAGGTGTCTTAAAACAGTTTATTTTAAATTCGAAGACAACACGCAAATAAAATCTGTTATTTTGTGATCTTGATATCGATTTGCTTTCTTGCTTGCGTGGGCTTTTACTTAGACAAGCAAAGCCCCTGGGTACCCCGTGTTTACAATATAGAACAATAGAGTGTCGTTGTTTATTATGGTACCCATGGAGATCCAGAATAATATACGGTACCTCATCATTGATTCAAAGTCTTTGTCGTTAAGACATCTAGCTTTGGTTAGTCACTAAAAGGTTGCTAAGGTAAACAATCAATCAACCTGAAGCGAAATAGGTCACTTCAAATTACACAGTAACATTTTGATGCCATTTTTTTTTAGAAAGAATCAAGTATAGAATTGCTTGTTAAAATATCATTTGTATCAACATGGTTTGTTTGATATCTCCATTTATTTTGAAAATAATGTCGTCCCCGCTATGTAAATGTAACTGCCTCCAAATTTACATAGGCCTTAAATAAATGTAGATTTGAAAATGTTTCATTCAACTACACATCGATTTCTCAGATTTACTCACAACTGTGTTCGTCCATTATGAGTTATCCCCAAGATCATTTCAGTTTGTTGTTGGAACTAAGCGTGATGTTTATACTGTATTGTCTTAAGTTGCTAGGTACTTAAGAACCTTATCAATAAGTCATTGTTCATGTTTCTTCTGAAAAAATGTTTAAGAGGGAAATATTAACAGAATTATTTCATGGTATTTAATTCATAAATTATTACATTGTCTCGATGAACAAAGAGATTTTAAAGATATTAACCTCCATTGAAAAAACTATTAAAAAGCATTATATTTTGTTATTAAATTTTGTTTGTGAGATTGAACGTATGGTCATGCCCAACAAGCAAACTATAATGATTTGACAATTATTTTTACACTATCTTGAATGACTCACTCACCTTGTTGCAAGATTTCCTGCTTACAATTTCCGAGAAATACATCTTGCTTCAGTTTCCCGCTTACATAAAAGTTTTTTTAAAAAGCATTTTAATTAGATTACTTTTTCGTTTCTTTGCCTTTTTTGAAATTTTATTCTCAACCATAATCTAACAACTTTTGTATCAAAAGCCAGTTCTAGTAAAAAAAAAATAAAAAAGGATCGGACAACAGGCAGATGCCTATATCACTCCTCTCTCTCATATATATATATGACCGATATTTCTCATGATTCGTTGCCCATCGATACAATTATAAATAAATGGTTAAATGAAATGAACTTTTATGATTCTGTAGATCAATACTAACATCCAATGGTACTAAAGCAAGGTGTGACTAGCCGACCGACAAAGCATTAAATTATTAAATAAAGCCCTAATGTCCTAGAGCATAATTCTGGACAATTGTAACAATAGTGTTTGCTGTGTTATCAAATAATGATACAGTATACTTATCAATCTGATATACCTTTCCTTATTAAAGTATTGTGATTTGTTTCTCATTTCTTGTAGGAAATACATGTATAAGACACACAAAACATATGCACGAAAGTCTCTTTTGTTCTAATCACCATAGGAAAAAAGCAATAATCACGATGCCATGGCGAAACAAATAATGACTGTAGGAAAGGTAAACGGTATCTATCAGCATTAAGTTATTATTAAAGGGAAATAACAAAGAGTTCAAAAGGGTGCTACAAAACCAAATAATTTCTTTTTGACTGTAAAGCCATCACACATTGTACCTCTTTATTTTTTACATGACGATGGTTGAGAATGAAACAAATCAATGCACACATAAACTGACAAATACATAGAAGATAACCAGAGCAACAGATGGCATCAAACCCGAAGTAGAACATGCTGGCGGCTTCATTAACAGTCGTAGCTCCTTGAATGTAGGAATAGTACTTGAACTGGAACATGCATCTACATCTTCATCTGTAAATATACACTGCTCCTCAATTTCACGCTTTCTGGAAGACAAATCGAATTCATCAGCTGGAAAAGCGAATATTACATTAAATATTCTATATGCCTACATTCAAATATTAACAAAGTTATGTTCTTATCTTTAAAATCTCATTATAAATCAGTTCACGAATGAAATAATTATAACAAAGATACGTCTGTATAGATGTATCTTTGTTATTATAAATATTTCATTCGTAAGAAGCATTCTTGAACATTATCTTAGTGATTATAGGAAGATTATACATAGTGAATTCAGGCCCTATTTCTCTTTTGAGTATTTGGCATTAAAGTTTGGGAAGGTCCACACAAGTTTGAGCGCTCAAAACATTCCAGCATTTTCATCTTAGATGTACATTACTTGCAACTTCAAATATTGTGTTCGATTGCCAGGTTTTCTAACCTTTACGGGCTCCGTTATTCCGATACTCATACTTAGTAATATGTCCACGTCAGCGGCTTAACCGTTTGTTTTGAGCCTTCCGAATTATATAGACGGGCGAATTTATCTTATCTAAATGACCACTTACCGACAATAATAATGAACAAATTCGTGAAACCGTTCATCTCTACTTGGCACGTCAGAAGAGGTCAATTCCTCTCTGTCTTCTTTATTTCGGATGCAATCAATTACAGAGTCACCAATACAGCTAGCATAGTGGTCAATTACTGCAAAATTATTAAATACAACACGAAATGTAATATTGAACAAACTAAAGCAAACTTCAAAACAGTTGACAATTATCAGAAACTAGCTTTGCTATGTGAATAAATTATTTACTGTATTGGAATCTGTTGTATTGGATTGAATACAATTTGCGGATGTTATCGCAGGGTTATATAATTGGTACTTACAATCACTTCTAGAACAAACCAAATCCACTGCTTCTTCAAATTTTGAAATTTTGGTGACGAGACCTTTAAAATCATTATCTCCACAATGACTGTACGATTTGAACAAACATCGTGCTGCTTCTTTAAATTGTGCCTTCGCTGTTTGTCTGAAATCAAATTTGATAAAACTATCAAGATCGTAAAATGTTTACTGAAATTTAGCTGCGTTCTGATTGCCAAACATTACGCACCGAGTACGGTTGGAGTAAACACATTTTCATGACAGTGTAAATGCGTGTTTGCTTAAGATAATGTCATATCACTCACAGGAAGAAGATGTTACATAGTGAAAGTATCACAGATATCTATATATTAAAAATACATTTAGGAAAATAACACAGATTCAGACCGAATTACCACACCACGCCTGTTGGTCCGTGTCGTTTTGTCGAAGACTATAAAAGACTATAATGTCCACAGAATGCATACAAAGACTAGAAAAAAATTTCCTTTATAATCCTTTAACGATGTCATTATGTGACGTATGATTATGCCTGCAAGATAATGTTTGGTAGACTAAGGACACGTTTAGGAAGATTAAAAAAGGGACCGGGTTCTGAAATTTGTATCGAAATTGACATCTACTTACCCACATAGAAGAGATTTATTCAATGTATGAAAGTTAGACAGAATAGTCATAGATAAAGTTGGCAGTCCTGGAACTGGGTGATCATTATTACACTGAGTTTTATTTGGAGCAAAACTAGGACAATAAGCATTGTTTGAATTTATTTGACCATAGACTTGATATCCTGTTTAAAGAAAGAAAGAGAAAATTTTCAACGGAAATTTCAATTAAATTATTTTCAGGAGTATGAGATATACAAATGGAACTGTATACTAGTAACCTGTAAACAAATGTCTCCATAGCAGATAATTCTTTGAGTAGGATAAATAAAGCTCTTGTTAATTGGTGTATCAAAGCATCCTAAAAGATACTTGACAATTGACACAGATGTTTCTGTCAGATTGAGAAGTCTACGGTATACAGGTCTTCACCAACCCTAATCGACAGGGTAACTTTGATTCAGATTGAATTAGAAAACCGTTGGCCGTTACCATCAGATTCTGCAACAAAACTCCTGTGCCTTTTTAGAATTTCTCTGAT
The DNA here is from genome assembly GCA_030562195.1 of Nipponacmea schrenckii. Lineage (NCBI taxonomy): Eukaryota > Metazoa > Mollusca > Gastropoda > Lottiidae > Nipponacmea > Nipponacmea schrenckii. The sequence goes on from JAUJPP010000007.1 coordinate 29,881,325, forward strand.
AAAGGTGAATGGAAAGAAACAGAATCTACTTACCTGCATGCAGTAAACAAAGAAACAAAAATATTCCAAAACTCATTTTGTAATTAATTTTGATGAATATCAAGTTCCCCGATTTACTCGATTTTATAGTTTGAATTTAAAGTTTGAAGTATATCATTTGGATTTTTTCTTCAGTTTGACTCTCCGGTTCGTCGTTGATTGTTGATGCCAATATTCGTGATGTTATGTCAAACATTGAGAATTTTCCATAGCAACCTGACAATACTAATTAATAATAAATTAGTTACCATTCATAATTAACTTTCAGCTAGTCAATCTTACACTCAGGTGAGATTTATACATGCACAATCTATTTACAAGATCACCAACTTGTAGCCTAATCCATTATATAATAATTTAATAAATTTGAATTTAAAAATCGGTAAAAGATGTGAAATGAGTTGAGAACAGAACCAGGAGCATGGAGAATGGCTTGTGTTAACACAACAACAACAAAATTCCCAAACAAATAGAGAAATACCAAAAAGGATCTTATTGCTATTCTGTATAAATTTAAATCAAATATTAAATCTCAGTCGATTATTTCCAAAAGGTAGATATTTTCGTAATGTAAATAAGCCTTATAATGAACACTATTTTATTTAAAGCTTTCGACATTCTTATCAGATGACAATTTCAAAGAAATAGTCTTACTCCCTTGGCCGTATAATCATTAACTAGACTTGAGGTTATAGTGTTCTTATGGAGTCTGTGCGCCCCACCCACCCTTAAAAATGAAATTTCAAGCTATCCTCCCCTCTTTCCTAATGTATTAAACTTTATCAAGTTTTTGAACGCTTATACTGTGAACCCCCCTTGATGATTCCGTGGCCACATATCACCACATTGACTGAGAAAGTTCGCATAACTAGACTCTGATTGAATCCCGAGTCAGTCTAAGTTTACACCATCCCGTGAACCATTTGATTATTTTACACACATCTGTAATAACGACCACTAGTATTACAAACAATAACATACTACAAGCACTATAACCTAGATTGATCTCCGAGTCATGCAAATTAACAGCGCTGTTTTTTCTCCTCTGCGCCTTGCCTAGCTTCTTTTTAGGGACCTTTAAGATCTCTTCTACAGTTACAAACTTTGGTGTCTTGGGTTTTTCAGCTGATCTTGTACATGGACAACCACATAATCGCAAGATCTTATTCACAGGTGCTGTAGCGTTTAAATGGCTGACTGTAGGTGTAACGTTATTAGTAGTATTCAATCCTGCCGTAATAAACGGTGTGCTGGTGCCTGTTGTTATCGAAGTTGTCACAGTTGTTAATTGACCTGTTGTTGATGTAGTTGAATCTGATGTAGTTTTGGTTGCGTCTGATGCAGATAGATTTGATGTCAATGCTTTAAAATTTGATGTTGACGTACTAAGGTCGGACGTCGAAGTTGATGATGATATGCTTAAATCTGATGTAGATGCAATTGTACTTGATACGGTTGTACCTGAACCTGGTTTATTTTCATCTGATAACGGTACAGTTGCTTTGAAATTTAGCATCGTTGTATCTGAAGTTGTTAAAGTGTTAATCGTCGTCGAGGTTGTATCTACTGTTCCCATGTCATTACTAGTTTTGGAAGGGAGGGGTTGATTCTTCAAGATTAGAAACTCAGTCGTATGTTCTGTCGTTTTCAAATTTGAGGCAGTGCTGTTTTCCACTTGCGATTCAAATGGATCTGAAAACAAAATAATTTTGATAATTTGTATAGCAGGATAAATAATTACATACGTCAAAACGAAATAATTTTGAAAGTGAACTAATTTCACCAAAAAATTAATCGAACTCGGTGTTAATAGTCATGAAGACGAGAGTTTTGCAAAGTTTAACTGAATTCAAATGACACAAAAATTGTTTGAGAATTGAAAGGAGCAACTGTAATGTCTGTTAGAGTTCATAACAAAGGGGAAACTTACTAAAGGTTTCATTCAAAAAACACTACAGCTTAAATCACTATGGCTTAATATATTGAATAGGATAATCATGCAATCGATATTGTCCAGGATAAAAGACACTTATCTCAATCAATGAATCAAGCTCAAAAACAAACAAATGATATATAACATATAGAGGTAGTTATGCAATTAGTCACATAACCCAATCTATTGAATATTCAAATAGAAATTCAATCCATGAATACCTTTCTCACAATTATAGCCAAAATAACCACCCCAGCATCTACATCTGTATGTCATACCATATTCTAAACACCATCCATTATTCAAACAGGGGCTGGTGGAGCATTCAGAGACTCCTAGAACATTAATAAAGCTTTAAAATACAATGATAAATAATATCAGTGATAGTGATAGGTAAAAACAAATATCTGTGAGTGCAATAAACAAAACAAAACATGTAAACAAAGAAGATAGTATACATTTTGTCAGTTCGATTCTATTTTAATCACGCGACAGATATTTCGTTTCGTTCATTTATGTACGAGCTCAATCCGTTTTGAAATCACCTAAAAATTCCATAGTACGTTAAGGACTGGCAGTTGAGAGTTACTGAAGTTACGATCTTTGTCTATACTGCAAAAGGGAATACCAAAAACAAAGGATAAAATGGCAAAATGGTAATGGGATACGCACCAGAGTAATCTGTTAATGCCATTCCAGCTGGATAACCCACACATGTATCAGAACTACGAGCGAAAACCAATACCATAAAAGGATTCAAGTTTCCGCATGTTTTAACTCCATAAATATGTTCTTTTTTAATATCGTATCTTCCCTGGCATATTGGATAAAAGTCGATTGAATAAGATGGACAATTTCCCACTTTACAAACTAACACGGCCATGTGAATGAATGAATTAGCTTCAATGCCAATCGAGTAATTGAGGGTATATTTGTTTTGTGGAGGCAACACGGTCATTAGAGCTTCTACCTTATCACCCATTGTTAAACTGGTTACCATGTACATGACAACGATCATTGGTTTATCACTGGTTAAACAATGCTCATCTCCGGGTAATACAACATTAGTAAAACGATTGTGGGTTTGATGTGAATAAAAACCTCCAGTATCGTCAAAGATGGTCACATTATAAGTTGACATAATACGTAAAAGTGTGATAGAATTAGCTGGTGCAGCAAACACGAACTGTTCCCCTTGTTCTGTCGTCGGTGGCATCATTTCAACCATGTGGTCACAGCCGACCATATGAAAACGTCTACCACAACTACATCCTGAGATAACGCTAACCGGTTTGGTGGAATGAACAATGCTACCGGTTGTGTCACCAATACAATACAAATTGACTACATCGTGTTCATGCAACAGGAATATAAGGATATGATTATCCGGATAAGTTGAGACGTCCGGTCCATGATAGCACTGAACTTCAATATCGCACCTTATTTGGATTTCTACTTCGGTGTTATTTTCAACAGCAGCTATTGCTATCTGGGCTGCAACAAAACGGTTATGCATAAGACAAGAGACAAAATATATTATAATATATGATAATAATCATATCCAATTCAGACTCTTACGGGTTTAGTTCCATAAAGGCTCGGTTATCAATATAGAGATGATCTTAAATGATCCAAATATCCCTTGTAATGATCCAGCAAGAATAAGACCGATAAGAATAAAAAAATAAATTTTTCTTACGCCCATCTTCTTCACAAGTAGCTGCTAGATATTCAACACCTAAGCTTGGTACAGGAAGAACCAAAAAGCCTTCCTTGGAATGTAACAGCGGGTCAATAGATTTGATGAAACCATACACAGATATTGCTTTTGAAGCCTCGATTGATACGGCTTTTAACGGCAAAACTTGCAAGGAAGGTTTAGCAGTGGTACTGTCATTGAAATATAAAGTATGCGATCCATTTGAACGCAGAACGAGTTCTTTGGCCTGGTTGTTTTCATGAAATGTTACTAATACATTACTTTCCTCTCTAGTTGTAATGATAAGACTATTTTCGACTTCTCCAAGGCCGTTTTGTAAAAAGGTTAATACGAAATGATTGCCCCAGTGATCTATTTCTAACTGGAACCCTGTAAAGGCAAATCGATGCCATAAACAATGCATATAACGTAAACTGTGACATTGGGCTGAATGAAATTTATTACATACATGTGTAATCCTACTATACCGATACAAGAGAAATCGGGCCCATGTAATAACACATACGTTGAACACGGTCGAACTACTTTTGCTTTTTCCATTTTTGTTTTCAAAAGCCATGTCGCTTAGCGATTTCCCAGCTGCAGTGCCAACTTAAAATAACTCAAATGACAACAAATTACCATTAACTCATATTTTGAAGCCAGTCCAACCACCCATGGGATATAATTTCCACTGACAATGTCTTTAATCCCTTTTTGACAACAATGCAACCAAATCAAGTCACATGTACAAGTTGAGCCGAGTAGGTTAGAGGGAACTCCCTATGACGTCATCTTATGTTTTTAATATAACATTCCAGGGGGAATCCAACAGCGAAGTAGGCCGTACACATAGGAGTTATAAATAGAATACGTCAAATTAGGTCAAATTTAGAACTACATTTTCACTCCAATTAAAACAGTGTGCTACGCACACTCTTGGTATCACTACGCCAAACCCCTCATGAAATATTGAAAACCTATGGACACTTAATGCGGTGTACCATTTTATTACATACACGTGTAATCCTACTATGCCGATACAAGGGAAATCGGGCCCATGTAATAATTGAATCCATATTACACATACGTTGAATAGCCTACGGTCGAACTACTTTTTCTACGGAATCGAATGATTGAGTCGCCATTTTTGTTTTCAAAAGCCATGTCGATTAGCGATTCCCAACTGCAGCGTCAACTTAAAATAACTCAAATGACAACAAATTACCATTAAACCATATTTTGAAGCCGGTCCAACCACCCATGGGCTATTATTTCCACTGACAATGTCTTTAATTCCTTTTTGACAACAATGCAACCAAATCAAGTCACATGTACAAGTTGAGCCGAGCAGGATAGAGGGAAATCCCTAGGACGTCATCTTATGTTTTTAATATAACATTCCAGGGGGAATCCAACAGCGAAGAAGGCCGTACAATAGAATACGTCAAATTAGATCAAATTTAGAAATGCATTTTCACTCCATTTAAAACAGTAACGGCAATAGTATGTAATAAAAGTAGAACCGCACACGTGTCTATAGGTTTTCAATATTGCATGAGGGGCTTGGCGTAGTGATACCAAGAGTGTGCGTAGCTTCTGACTAGGACTCTAAAGACAGACGACGTAGGAGTCGCGAAGAACCTTTTTTCAGTTTCCATGTGTATGTTACTATGCAATTGAATTATATGCCGTAATGTTTTTTGAAGGAAAATTATTTCATACCCTTGCAGAAATAGCGTTCGGTCGATATGTCTAAAAGTGATACTGAAATTGGTTGTTTGCTTTACTGTGGGAAGCGACAATTCAGTTTTATTCCACTTATTCCAAGTATTAGTATTAGTATCTTATATCAAATATAATTTTGTCTATCACTCATAAGATAAATAGAAATATACATGTACGTAAGAATTATACTACTCAAATATCATTATGTCTAATAGACGTTTTCGGTAATTTCAGTGTGTCACAAAATGCATACTTATGTATAACTACATTGATGAAAGAAGAAAGCTAACTAACCTGTTCGGAAGAGAATCTGAAAAACAAGAGAGCACATCAATTAAAATATTTATTTCCATGTGTGTACAAACTCAGAGTTTGTAAACGGGTAAAATTTTGGATTTAAAAAAAAAAGTTATTTTATTAATTATTGTATCGTTTTGCAAATACTAATCCTATTCATGTAGTTAATTAAGGATGAAAGACCTAGTATCTACAAGATCAGAAAATTGGTAACAATACATACCAAGATGATCACTAGGAGCACCATCTCCATCCTGTAACCTAGTTCACAGTGTGATTGTAAAGATTTATAATTTTATCGTTGGTATAGAAAATAAAAATGAAGAATAGAATTTATTTAAGGGATTAAAAAATTTCAAGACAAAGAACAATAAGAGCGTTAGGAATAAGGCTTAGATTTTGTCGGAGACAAGATCCGATAGACTTCAAAAAATAATCTACCATCATTTAATACTATTATCTTTATTTATTTATCTTTTGTTAAACCTTTCAGTGAAACAATAGACAACATTAGAACAAGTTTGAATATAATTTGTGAAACATGTTACTGTCGAGACAGAATCAAAGGAGTCGGTATGAAGAAAGGAATTGAATATGTATATCGCATTGAACATACCAGTGGCCTACAAACTAATATGCCGATTTCTATTCGTGTAGCGGTGGCTCAGTGAGTCAGATGTCAACCGGAAGGTCGAGAGTTTAATTCTTGCAAAGGTCGATATTTAAACTGGCGGGTTTTCAGTCCGGTTTCCCCTTGTCAGTGATGCAGATCAGAACCTTGAATTTAACAATACTCATTTTAGTATTTTTATATAAATTTCCGGTGGGCCGATTCGGTCGATTGACTTTTGAAATCCACCTTAGGAAAAGGCGCCTTGTCCTTACTATGGGGTAAGAAGCCGAGGCCCCGTGTGCTCTATACTGTGCACGTTAAAGAACCCTCGAAGAATTCGCACAAAAAAGTAGGCTTATGACGCTGTCGTGACAAAATTTTTTCTCATTGATCACGATAACTTTATTAGCCTATCAGATCCAGAATAATACCAAGTAAAACTCCATTCATTTCATTCTTTTTGCTGTTGTAACCAGATGTAATGATGGTTGGGTTATATTCAGTCATTCCTCTTATACAGATAGTAGGCTTGATATTTTAGATTTCTAGTTCCAATTAACAGGTTCCCGACAATGTCATTGTTAAATCAATTATCGGGCGAAATGGTTTGATAGTTAATTCACTAGACGAAGCTTGCATTAAATAAAATTGATTTGTATCTAATCATCAGTTAATGAGATTTAATTACTGGCAAAGTATAGAGATTGCGTCTCATTTATCTCCCAGTAAAATTAAATACTGTAAAGAAATAATCCATTAGGTTATTGTACTTTGTAATGGTCTGTTTCTAATTAAAGGTCATTAACATGTGAACTGCAATATTGATATACATGTATCCTATATCAAAATACAAAAGATATATAGATATACTACATATACTATATATGTACTTCTGGGTTTATTACATACTACCATCAAAACACATACAGGTAACGTTGTTCTCATGGGCCCCGATTGAGAACAGACTATCTTCTATTCAAAAATATATCAAACGATGTAAAAGGTACTCATTTATTGTCGATGTCAATGGATTTAAATTCGATGTTTACAATACAAGCAATACAACAATAATGGCGATGTTACAAACCGGGTATATCTAAAATTCGAATTTTCCCAAAATCACAACATGAAACGAAGTTTTCTATTGAACCGTAAAATGGAGTTACCTCCCGTTGTTCATTTATACTTAAAGAATATTCCTTTCAAACATACCCCTCTCCTTGATGTGACTATTAAAAGGAGAGCATCAATAATATACTATTTTTGACTAATAAACTGAGCACATAAAAGCATCTATACAATGATTCTAAAACCTTACGATGTACTATATTTTTTCAATGAAATTTCTGTATAATTTTAACTCAATGAAACCACAAGGAAAAAACCTATATATTTACAATGTAAAAACTATATATTTACGATGTACAAACTATATAAGCTTTATTTAGCAAAAAAAAAAAAAAACTACAATTATCATGCGCTGTCACCATAATAATGCAGGTTACGATGAAAACTATGCAAACGATGTAATTAAAAATCTATATACTTTGCCTAAAAATTTACATTATATATATATATTTTTTTTTAATGCACTATGATCATTTTCAAACTAAAAATTTCGCTTTAGACATGAAATACATAATACAGTTATATCTAAACGACTTACAACAGTTTTTTTTTTCACTTTAAAATTTATATCTGTGAATTGGCCTTGTCAAAATGTTGTTCTTAATTTTCAATTCAACAACTCTAACATGTCCATCTGAACCTTCGAAAGTTTTTGTTATGCGCCCCAAAGGCCACTTGCCACGAGGTGAATTAGGGTCTATGACGAGCACAACATCATCAATTTTTAAGTTCTACGATGGTCTTGTCCATTTATTTCGAGCATTTAGGGTTGGAAGGAATTCGCGCATCCAACGCTTCCAAAATTGACTAATCAAATCCTGAATACGCCTCCAACGACGACGTGGATCAAAACGTTCATTGATTTCAGGAGCTAAACTACCACCCAATTGTCCACAGAGAAAATGATAAGGGGTCAAAACAGGGTCATCACTTGCACTATCCCCTATATATGTTAACGGCCTACTATTCAACAGTCCCTCAGCTCCAGTAATAGCAGTTAAAAGTTCATCGTCACTGATATCTGCACTTCCTAGAGTTGCACGTATAGCTCGCTTGGCAGATTTAATCATGCTTTCAAATACGCCGCCAAAATGAGGTCCAAGAGGTGGATTGAATTTCCACGCAATACCTTTGTTAGCCATAGAGTCACCAACTTTCGATTGATCAATTTTGGATAAGAGTTGTCTGATTTCCCGTTCAGCGCACACAAAATTTCCACCATTATCCGAAACTATTTCCAACGGCTTCGGCTAATAAATCTGTCTAAAGCCAACAAAAAACTATCGGTATCCATGCCCCATGCCATTTCTAGGTGAACAGCTCGAGTTGAGAGGCAAGTAAATAGACACAGATATCGCTTAGTTTGTATCTTTCCACTACCTTGTTTGGTCAGAAAGGGTCCTGCATAATCCAGTCCGACTCTAGCAAATGCACGATACGGCTCTCCCAATCTCATTTTTTGCCAAGGGTGCCATAATTTGATTGGCTGGTCGACGACGACGTCTGTTGCATTCTGGACATTTCTGAATGACACCTTTAATTCCTTCCCGAGCACGCAAGATCCAAAACTTGGTCCTTAATTCCGATAGTATGAGTGACACACGACTATCATGCTTCGCACACTCATGATAGTAATTTAACACTAATATTGAGACTGGGTGCTTTGCTGGTAATACAATTGGAAAACGAGCACTGTATGACAACTGACTCGCCTTTTCTAGTCGTCCTCCCACACGTAGCACGTTTTCACTATCTAAAAAAGGATTTAACTTGGATAACTTTGAATTAACACCTACACTTTTATTTTTTCTGATCTCACATATTTCAAGGCTAAACACTTCACTTTGTGCACGTGAAAACCAGAAATTTTCCGATTTAACTATTTCCTCTGAGGTAAGATAACTTTCCTTGTTATTCCTAATATTCCAGATGAATCTAAACACCCAGGAGGTCACACGAATTAATTTTAACCACCGAGAGTACCTAATGGGGTCAAGTCTCCCTAAGTCAGTCAACTTAACCAAAAATGTACTAGAACTTGAATTACGTAATTCGTCAAGGGCGTTCTCTGGAATAGAGTCTGGTCCACAGGCCACAAGTCAGGGTTAGAGCATAAGAAGTCTGGGCCGTGCCACCATAACTTACTATCACATAATTCACGGACGGACAATCCCCTTGTTGCCAAATCACTGCTGTTTAATTTACTAGGAACGTACCGCCACTCTTCCGGGTTAGAAAGGTCATGTATTTCACCAACGCGATGAGAAATAAAAGGCTTAAAATTTCTTGATTCACCATGAATCCAATATAATACGTTTTTGCTATCTGACCAAAATTGAACACTGTTTATTTTAAGAACTCGTTTTATCGTCTGTGCCAATCTCAAACCAAGAATCGCACCGCATAATTCTAGCCTAGGTATGGAAAGGGCTTTTAAAGAGGCAACATGGGTTTTAGCGGCTATCAAATTCACAGAAACAGATTTATCCTTATCTTCCGATCTCAAGTAAAAAGCAGCTGCGTATGCTTTCTCAGAAGCATCCACAAAAGTGTGTAATGTTTGTTTTAATGTACTAATATGTTTGAAATTTGTTATATCAACCAAACAACGCTGGATTTTTATATCTTTAAGTTCTGGAAGTTCGCGAAACCAGTTATTCCATGAATCAACTAAATCTTGAGGAAGTTCATCGTCCCAATCTACCCCACGCAACCATGACGACTGAATACCAATTATATTATTGTATATGGGGCCAGGAAGTTAAGCGGATCAAACAAGGATGCTGTTTTACTCACAACAAATCTTTTAGTTAAAACAGTAGGCGGTGGCGCTTCTATTTAAACTGAAAACTATCTGAATGAGCATGCCACAAAATCCCAAGAGTTTTGATTGATGGAAGTCCGCCATCTTGAAATGATAATTCAGACAAACGATCAGATTCTGGTATATCGCTGAGAACGCGAGCATCATTTGAAAGCCATTTTCGAATCTGAAAACCAGCAGCTTTCAACAATGCCGTTATTTTACGACGCAATTCGATGGCTAATTCAATGGAGTTCACACTATCTAACTAGTCATCAACGTACAAAGAATTGATAACGGAATCCGCGCCCCCAGGATACTTATCCGCATGATTTTGAGCATGTTCTCTAATTACTGCCTGGGAAAGATAAGGCGAAGCCGTATTACCAAAAACTAAACGTGTGTATTCAAATTCTCGTATAGGTGAATTGAAATCCATATTTCGCCACAAAAAACGATGAAAACGACTATCAAAGGGACTTAACTCCACTTGCAAAAACATTTCCATTATGTCGGACGCGACAGCGATGGCACCGTTTCTAAAACGAATCAAAATATCAAAGAGCTCTCGCTGGAGTTTAGGTCCTTGATAAATACAGTCATTCAGTGACTTCTGATTTTGACCATAATTTTGGCGCGCTGCAGCATCCATTACTGGACGAACCTTAGTGGTAGATTTGTCTAATCTAACTATTGGAAAATGAGGCAAATACCAAATATTTTCAGATCTTCTTTCTTGCGGAAGGATTTCTCGAATATACGATTTACTTAAATGGTCAGAAATTGCCTTGCAATAAGCGGTACCGATTTCAGGACGCTTTAATATGGAAGACAATCCCTGCCATAATTAATCATTCTTAATGCTTAATTCGGTGTTAAACATTAGTAGAGTAAAATCAACATTTGTACGCTTAATTTGACATTTGTTCGCTAAATTCATAATTTGTTGTTAAAAATTTATCATTCGAATAAAGAATATTACTGAACAAATTAACGATTAAGCCGAACTAATATTGCCCACTTCATAACGCCGAATGAAGTTTACCGAACAAATGTTGAAAAACATTTCTCGCATTTCATGAGAACGATATCATTATGACGACAAGTGGCGCTGCTCAATTTTAGTTAGGGCTTCGTTCCTATTTGTTTCGCCAATTTTTATTGACGGCCAGTGGCTGTGTACAAAGTAAAGAATCTTATTATGAATTCCAATTTTATGATAAAAAGCGAAGTTTTTAATCAAACTCTTGGTTCTCTTTATTCATTGGAATGTGAGATTTTGAGATAAATATGGTGCCTATACCAGGAAATGTTTTGAAAAATGGCCAATTTTTGTACAGTCCACAGTGATGGTTGTGGGACAGATATTTTGATGGAATTGGCAAAATCCCAACTACATGGTTTTTTCACACCTTTGAAGATATCGAAAATTCCAATATAAAAGTATTTTCATGACAAGCTTAGTTACTGGCCAGTTCGAGACGAAGACTCGTCATGGCCAATCTTAGATAAATAGCCAATTTTTGAATAGTCCACTCTGATGGTGGTGGGCTATGTTTTGATGGAATTGGCAGAATCCCAACCACATGGCGCCTTCAGACCTGTGAATATCCCCAAAATTCCAAAGAAATGGTGTTTTCATGCCAAACCTAATGACTGGTCAGTCAGTGATGAAGACTCTTCATGGCCAATTTTTGAAAAATGGACAATTTTTTAACAGGCTACGGTGATGGTGGTCGGGCATAAATTTTGATGGAATTGGCAGAATCCTAACCACACGGTGCCTTCAGACCTGGGTATACATCAAATAATTCCAATGTAATGGTATTTTCATGCCAAACGTAGTGACTGGCCAGTCAGTGATGAAAACTCTTCATGGCCAATTGATAAAATATGGCCAATTTTTTATCAGTCCACGCTGAGTCTTCATCTTTATCTGGCCAGTAACTAAACTTGGCATGAAACTACTATTATATTGGAATTTTAGATATATTCACAAGTCTGAAGAAACCATGTGGTTTGGATTTTGCAAATTCCATCAAATTATCTGTCCCACCACCATCACTGTGGACTGTACAAAAATTTGCCATTTTGAAAACATTTCATGGTATAGGCACCATATTCATCTCAATATCTCACATTCCAATGAATAAAGAGTACCAAGAGTTTGATTAAAATCTTCGCTTTTTATCAAATTGGAATTCATAATAAGATTCTTTACTTTGTACACAGCCACTGGCCGGCCATAAAAATTGACCAAATAAATAGGAACGAAGCCCTAACTCAAATTGAGCAGCGCCACTTGTCGTCATAATGATAATGTTCTCATGAAATGCGAGAAATGTTTTTCAACATTTGTTCGGTAAACTTCATTCGGCGTTATGAAGTGGGCAATATTAGTTCGGCTAAATCGTTAATTTGTTCAGTAATATTCTTTATTCGAATGATAAATTTTTAACAACAAATTATGAATTTAGTGAACGAATGTCAAATTAAGCGTACAAATGTTGATTTTACTGTACTAATGTTTATCACCGAATTAAGCATTAAGAATGATTAATTATGGCAGGGATTGTCTTCCATACTTCAACAATGACTTTTCTAAATTAAACAATCTTGACTTAGCCATATCATAGTTATTTACTAATTTTGGTTCATTTTCTCTCCAAGGTATACCGATACTATAACGATTTCTATCACTATGGTACTTGATTGTAGCCCTAGTTACAGTGTCAACTTTGTCATTGAGAGGTGAATTTAGGGACGGTGAAACTCCCATGGATTCTAACTCCCACATGTGTTTGATCAATTTATTAGTATCCTCATGTTCCTGGATAAAAAATGCTCTTGCCAAATGATTCGCACTATTAACAGTATTTTCAAATGTGTCATATTTTCCAATAACAGTCCAACCCAAAGGTGTTAGCCTAGCAACTGGTTCACCTGGTCTTCCATAAATTTCGGTAAGACAACGGTGAATCTCTGGTGCACTCAATCCTATCAAAAGTCGTACTCTTGGATTATGTCCAACCTGAGGGAATTTTATGCCATCCAAATGCGGCCAATGTTTAGAAAGTTTGTTCCAATCTATCACGGTCATGCTTCCCGTTACATTATCAACAGTGTGAGCCATAAATTTAAACCTACTTTTACCGTCTAAACTTCTTATGTCTAACGGAACTGCACAAGAAGTAATTGTGGTCAACTTTGCACCTAGAACACCTACATCCATTGAGGTCTGGGGACCTGTTAATCCTAACTCATGAGCTAATTCACTATCAGCGTAACTTTCGGTAGAGCACTCGTCTAATAAAGCATGCTCAATCTGCTGGCAATTACCATTAGCAACTATAACGGGCACTACGCGCATAGCAACACAACCACCATTATTGGCAGTATGAGTCCGAGCTCTTGGTCCAATATTAGACTTATCATGTTTAAATTGTTTTACCGGATAACGATTGTCATGACCTGGATTTTGTGAAACATTGGAATTCTCAAAGTTTTGAGAGGAACCTAACCCCTCTCCATGCAACAAGGTGTGATGAGTTTTGAGACAGTTATTCACATGACACTGTTGAGTATCTTCACATTTTGCACCTAAATGTGAATTACGTAAACACCTAAAACAAAGTTTCCTATTCTTCGCAAAGTCCCAGCGATAATTCACCGGAAGTGCTATAAATAACTGACAATCTTGCAAATCGTGATTTTTCGTACATAATAGACAAGAGTTCTGATTGCTTTCATAACCGGTAGGCCTAGATGGATCTTTTAAAGTGGCATAAGCACGTGATTGATTAGATTTCTGCCAATGTTTATTTTGGTTAAGTGAAACGTTCTTATCATTCCGAAAACAAAACCCTTCAACTTCTTCTTTGGCCTAAACCCTATAACGATGCTCCATCGAGAGCCGTTTAAATAGTGTATTCAAATTTTCAGTCTCACCAACGGAAACCACGTGACGTTTATAATGAGCAATAGTCGAGGGTGGCAATTTCGACTTCACAACGCAATAAAACATAGAATTATTGTCAAATTCTTCTGACCGACCGGCTTCTTTTAAAGCTAAAATTGACAACTCCAAATCATCACAAAAATTTTCAATAGCCCCAAGATCACGAAAATCAATAGGTTTCATTCGCTTAATTGTTTCTAAATAATGAATAGTTCTGCGCCTTTCTCCCCCAAATTTGTCTTCTAACCTATTTTTTGCAGCTTGATAGCCTAAACTTGATATTGGGAAATTTTCAATAGCTTTAAGAGCGACACCTTCCAAATATTGCCTTAATTGAAGCATTTTGTAATTGTCGGAACATTTGGCTTGGTCTACACATTGAGTAAATGCGTCTATGAATAATGGATAGTCTTTCTTATTCCCATTGAATTTTGGAATGGTCACTTTTTGCAATTGTTGATACATGTCTCTGTCCACTTGCAAACAGTCAGAATTGGGGGCACTATCACTTGAAACTGAAATGGGTGTGTGAGACCTCCCGTGACCTAAACTCGTAGTGGATGGGTTAGCGTTGTCACTAGTTTGACCATATGTGTTAATCAATAAGTCAGTAGATTTTTTCAACACCTCTGAAACTACTGGGTCACCTTGACTGGCTTCCAACTCAGTCTCATATTTGTCTGCATCAATATCACACAATATCAACAAAATTTCAATTACCTCCTCTTGGCTGGCTAAAAGCTGTTCTACACCATATATTATCTTCTCTAACTCTTCACTGTTACAGAGCATATAAGTCAGGGCCAACCTAGCTTTTGTAAGATGCGTTTTCAAAATTCTTTTCTTCCTAAGAAGAGCCTTGAGTCTATCACCTTGGGGATCAGAAGTGGGCCTAATATTCGCTTCATTGTCTCTAGCGCCATTACCATTAAGTCTAACACCAGATGAAGAAGTATCATCCGTGGCTGCCATCGGCCTATCAGGGTCGACCTCTTGATGATCAGACATTTCATCGATTATTAATGCAGCGAAAGAATCGGCATCAAAATAAACAGAATTTACCAACCGTAGGCCAAACCATTTTGGCCGTTCTTGTTGTTGTTCTTCAAAGCCAGATGATTTCAATGGCCGGCATGACCAACGAATTCTAACAACGAGAACAGACTATCTTCTATTCAAAAATATATCAAACGATGTAAAAGGTTCTCATTTATTGTCGATGTCAATGGATTTAAATTCGATGTTTACAATACAAGCAATACAACAATAATGGCGATGTTACAAACCGGGTATATCTAAAATTCGAATTTTCCCAAAATCACAAAATGAAACCAAGTTTTCTATTGAACCGTAAAATGGAGTTACCTCCCGTTGTTCATTTATACTTAAAGAATATTCCTTTCAAACAAACGTAAACAAATAAAATTATTAACAACAAAAAACAGCATGGGAATTTAGGTAAATAAAGGACACCATTAAAATTAAAAACAATAACAATTTAAGGTGTATTTGCAACAAGTGTTCAGCGATGGCCGATTTATTTTCGTCCACCTTATAAACTGCTGTTCGATGTTCTTTCATTCGGACTGAGATTGGTCGAGATGTTTCGCCTTTATAAAACTCTTTACAGTCACAATTAATTTTGTACTCCTTTAGGGTCCAGTGCTGGTTTGGTGATGCGACTATCAGCCTTTAAGTTTTGTTCCACTGCTAAAAGTTACTTCTGTTCCCAATTGTCTTGTGAGAATGCG